>JAVKPL010014276.1:0-79921 GCA_032173675.1 Gastrolobium villosum | reverse complement strand
GGTTATTCCAAAAGCTCTTATGCCTCTTGAGGTATTTGTGCTATTGCCTGTGTAACTGTTACCTTTAATGATCCCTGTCTCCTTAATTGTTTTTCTTTCTGGTGTAGTTATTGATCACTGGCAATGAACTGGTTCTCGTTTGATATTAGTTTATTCTTGGGATTTCTGAAGTATTAATGTGAAGGGCCGGCTTGACTCAGCGGTAAGCTTGCTTGCCGTGGTGTGTCAGGTCGCGGGTTCGAATCAGTCTCTCTGCAGAAAGCAGGGGAAAGACTGCCTAGAGTATTCCCTTCCCCAGACACTCACGAAGTGACTGCCTAGAGTATTCCCTTCCCCAAACACTCACGAAGTGACTGCCTAGAGTATTCCCTTCCCCAGACACTCACGAAGTGGGTATTTGAACTGGGTCGGCCCTTTTTTTTTTTTTTGAAGTATTAATCTGAATTTGAGTCAAAATAATTTTGTTGTTGTTGTTGTTGATGTGTAATGAGTTTTGCATAGCAACAACATGTTCAGCCAGCCTGTGCCATTTTATTGGCACTTCACTTCTTACTTCCTATAATGACTGGTTTGGGAGAATATTTGCTGGGTCTTTTGTGATAGTAATCCCTTTGTCATGGAAAGAATGTATAGTCTGCTTTCTATGAAGAAAATATGATCTTTAATTGTTAGTAAGTTGTAATTGGGCTATTTCTACAGATATCTGGTGAAACAGTTGGTGAAGTAAGAATTGTTTCAGATATGCATGAGCGGAAAGCTGCAATGGCTCAAGAAGCTGATGCATTTATTGCTCTCCCGGGTAGTTACCTGAACAGCTCTCCAAATAGTTTTAAAAATAAATGGTGATAGTATGTCTTATATTACATGTGAATGCTACTAAAGAGTAAAGATGTTCTTTTATATACTGAAATTTGATTTTATTTTTGGTGTACTGGATTTCTGTACTGAATGTATAATATTGACTGATTACTTTCTTTCTATTACCTTCCCTCCTTTCCTTATAATTAGGAGGATATGGAACTATGGAAGAGCTGATGGAGATGATAACTTGGGCCCAACTTGGAATTCATAAAAAACCGGTAACCTGATGTTTTTACTTTGTAGGAGAAAATCCTTGGTATACTATTATAATCATATATTAACTCAATATAATCCTGCACAGGTTGGTCTGCTGAATGTTGATGGCTACTATAACTATTTACTTGCATTATTTGACAATGGTGTTGAAGAAGGCTTCATTAAGCCTGGCGCTCGGAATATAGTTGTCTCAGCTTCTTCTGCCAAGGAACTTATGATGAAGATGGAGGTTTGATTACCCATTTTTACCTTAACATTTGATAGGAAACTTTAGAAAATATCTACCTGTAAAATTGCATTCAAATAGTGAATTGATGAATGATAGATTGCTTTACTAAACTCATAATAATAATAAAAATAAAATTAATTGAACATATGTGCTTGTTGGTAAATCGTTGTAAGGATCCTGCTAAGGATGCAGTGAACTGATCAGTTAAAGGGTTGGCACTCAATGCCTAAAATACATCTTGGACATAAGAATCTTTCCATGATTTCTTACTTGAATAGACTTGGAGCTCATGTTTTATCTTATATTTACCTCCTTTAAGGAAATTTGCTGTGTGATAGGTGTCAAATATGAGTTTGCTGTTTTTCTGTACTTGTAAACCTGAATGGTATATGTAGGCTAATAGGATATTCCAATTTTCAAACTCTTAAAAAATGCTTATACATTAAAATGAGTTTGAAGAGCTGTGTTTCTTTTCTTTTTTTTCTTTTCCTATTTTGAATAAAAAAAGTGTTTAAAGTATTCTGTTACTGTGTTAATTTAAACTCTAAATGCTGAATTCACCTTTTTGCAGCAATACTCTCCTTCCCATGATCATGTGGCCCCTCATGAGAGCTGGCAGACGAAGCAATTAGGTGATTATCCAGGACAAGAAAATTAATGAGACTTTGATTGGTAGAAGGTTTTTCCAAAAATTGTTTTCTGATGTGATTCTTCATCACTTAAAATGTATACAAGAGTCTCTGCAGATGGGGCCATAATGTTGTTCGTTACTGTGCATTGATTTTATGAAGTGCTAGTTAATGTGCTTTGCTGTTTTGCATCATTTCACTTAGTAGTCAATCTGAAAGTCATTGTGAAATAGTCTTATTTGGTTGTTACTTAACACTATTTAAAGGGCTAAAGTACAACTAAATGGAAAGACATGGCAAGCATTTTGATAAAAATCTTGGGATGCACCACCTCAAAAGCTAGCTCAAAAGGTGGAAATGTCTTATAAATCCCACATTAGTTGTTCATACAACCAATGTGGGACTTCAAGTCCCATACCTTGCAAATGGGATCATAACATTCCACCACGCTCTGCAGTCTCGACGCCCATATGGGCTGGCTTTGTGTTAGTCTTTTACTAGTTTCGGACGAACACTGCAATGCTTGCGTCACCACCCGTGCCACTCGATTGTAACTGGGAGACATAGTGGAAGGCCCTGATACCATTTAATAAGAACCTTGGAATGCACCACCCTAAAAGCTAGCTCAAAGGGTGGGATCGTGGGAGTGCCCAAAGCTTTATAAACCTCACATTAATTGCCCATAGGACTTCAAGTCCCATGCTGTGCAAATGGGATCCTAACACTATTTACTAGGCAAAATCTCATTTGTGCACGGTGGGGTGGTTCCACTATACAGTGGCTGAATTAGACAGTACAGCTTAATCGTGGACATCCTAGAATGGTTAATCTCCATAATGTGGCAACCATTATCCAGTCATATTTTTAAAAGAATTTCGTTTTATGAGAGTTGAGGATCCTACCTCAATAACAGCTTTATAAATGATTGCTACTAGGATAATGGACTATATAAAAGAAAAAGAAAAATCCTTGGAATTAAGATGCTCAAAGTACAAGTATATATTGGTAAAATATATGAGGTGTCTCAGTGTCTGTTGGACCACTGTCAACATATCCGAAATGTAGCTCTCAACTATATATATAAATTTGGTTGAACATCAACTATAGAAATATTACTCTTGTGCTGAAACTTGACAAATTTTGAGCTTTCAAGTGTAAGCTGGCCATATTTGAGGGTGGCAACTGTGTCGGATAATCGGACATGGATTATCAAGGAACTATTCATAGTAGCATCCTTATTTTAGTGGTTTTTCCCTCTGATAATCAGTGATTGACTTAGTTCTTTGTCCTCCTTTTCTTTTAAAGTATTGTCAAGTCACTACTAGCCTCATGGGGCCTCTCGAATTATCAGCGGTCGAGTTTGTTTTGCATAATGGATTTTTCACTACAAAGTTCTGTAAGCTTCTTTGTCCTTGTCATGGTGGACCAATTGATTTCGTTAAATTATGAAGTCAAGGTCAGTGGTTACTTCATAAAGGGACCCCTCTACCATTCAGTCTTTCGTGATCATAATTTAGGCATGTGGAATGTCTTGTCAAAACAAAGTTCTCCACAACTATAATTTCAAAACAAAGGAATATATTTAAATATTTATTTTATTAAAGAGTTTTCTTCTTTTTCTTAGTTGTGTAACTTTATATTAAATCATGAGCTGCAGCACATACATGAATTATCACATCTTGGAACTTCCAGAATCACTCAACTTCTATGTTATCCTCTAACACAAGCAACACCTATATGCAACGATCACTACTGCACTAGTGCACAGGAATAAAATGTTCTTTATTAAAATTTGTTTCCCTTGCAAATAAAACAAATTCCATTTGTTGGTTTGCCATATTCACTGTCAAATACAATCCTCAAAAGCCAAAATAGTGCAAGTTCAGTAGCAGTTTTTATAAGGTGTAACAAATATTTCATCCAAACTATGTGAGCCAGAAGGAATGATCCCAAAAGTATTCATGCCCTCTTATGCAGCAGCAACTGTACATATACATACTACACCCTAGCCTTAGCAGACGGATTAGAAAGCAACTTAATGCTTAGAAATCATGTGAAGGATGAAAGAACATTTTTCAACTCAAGCTTTTTCTTTAGAAGATGATGATAGTAAATGATTTAATGTTGCCGCTTGAATGACAGCACTTGGACTTGTCTCCCTTGTACGGGAAGAACTGGATCTTCTAGGACCAAAATTCTTATCCACATTGCTTCTTTTTCGTCGTGAAGAACATTGAAGGAACCTCACTAGCCGTGTTGAACCAACAAGTAAAATCACACCCACAATAATAAGTAGCCTGCAGCATAATGTTTCATACGTATGAACTTATTTCTGACATAAGAACATGGATATTTCCATCTCGTTTGAGAAATAAGAATTAATAGATTGCGTCCTAGTATACCTACTAAAATGGTCTCGATCTATGTTTTAAATTTTTGTTCTCTTGATAAAGTTATTCACCAACCCACATAATGACTGGCACAGCAAGTTAGATGAAAGCCACCAAATGTTTGTAACAGACGAATAAAAATGATGCAGCATCTTCCAGATGGAAAGAAGTACTGAAGTGCTGGAGTTTATTTCAGCATTGTTTATGTTAGGAAACTTGGAAAGCAAGGGATGTGAAATCTTTCACTTCCGATCCATTGGTCAGATAAATGAGATGAGAGTCATCAATTTGGATTCTTTATTCTGGGGTGGGGAAGAGATTTTCTCCATGCATGGGATGTGATATTTCTCATTTTTCCATATGAACTCTATCAATCTAAAAATTGTACTTGTTTCTTATTCTAGAAGACCAGAATACCCTGCTATTTCTGAAGTCCTCTTTCCTTTTTGCGTGGGTGCATGTGTTAATTCATATGTGAAAAAAACTGAAGGGTTGAAGCTTTATTTGGTCTTTTCCTTTATTAAAAAGAGGAAAAAAAAAACTGTAAAACACAAAGCAAAGCATTTTACATTACCATCCAAGAAGAAGTGCCACACGTGCTTTTGGGGCAGAAGGGAGTCTCTCACCCAAAGCAAGCATCCCAGCAAGTACACCAGTCAAAATTGATGCTACAGCTGCACATGTAGAAACTACGATAGCTCTCCCATGCTTTAGACCACGTGTCTGCAGAGTGGGCAAGATAAAGATTATTTCATTAAAGAGGCTACCATATGTGGAATTGGCAGCATAGAACTTGGACAGGTATCATGTTTGACTGAAACAGGATACATGTTGTCCATGCTTAAACGGTGTAACAGTTCTCACAAAAAGTATAAAACTGGTCTTCAGAATACCTGGTAGTAAAAGCCCGTACCACTACAACACACACTGATCATGATGCACATAGGAACCAACAGCTTGTGAAAACCTTGTTCTAGAAATAGAAATCCCATCTTTGATATTACAGATGATATCCTGCATTGAGGTGTTAACAGAATTAAGAGTTGAGATATATAATCAAGTTCTGCTCTCTCAAAATTAAGAGTTAATACGTATAATCAACTCTGCTCTCTCTCTTTCTGTCTCGTTTAAATACTAATATTTGCAATATCTGAGTTTTGTTCATTGCCAAATGCCAATAGAAAGCAGTGACCTTCCATCTAAACTAACAAATCTAATTAAAGCTAAGTTTAGCCTTCAAGATGGTGTTGATGATTGTCAAAACAGTGATAAGCTAAATGATCTCTGCTTGACATGGCACAACAATCTAAGCAGTTAACACAAAATTGTCAAAAACTTAGATGGTGTTGATGATTAATAATAAAGAAGTTTCTTGTAATATTTTTCAAAGGTCAGTAAATATGGGGAGGTGAAGATTTTGTCGAGATGTGCAGTTCATGCAGTAGCTTCTCGGGCATATTTGGCACAATAAACATGTTAGCATATACACAGTTTCCTTTCAGTTGTCCTTTTCTCCCTGCTGTCTTTTCAAAAAGATTTTTGATGGGCCTTTATGTCTTGTTATCAGCGTTGCTTTGTGGGCCAAAGAAGAGAACCCAAGAGGAAGTTGAGAATAATAAGCTGATGGTGAAAGAAGATGAAGAAGGAAGGTTAGTTAGTGGGGAAGCCACGTGGCAAGCTATGAATGGTGAGAGAATAATGGGTTAAACGTGGAAGGAAGATTCGGGAATGTTGTGATGATAGAAGGTGGTTATATAGCAGGAAAGGGAAATGGGATAAGGATGCATGAATTGAGCTAATTTTGGATAGGAATATGGGGAACTCTAAGGTCTGGGTTGCTGATGTTAGGGGGAGCTAGGAGTGTTTTACTTGTTTCTTTGTCTGCAAAATTGTCTTGGTTTATACATTTTGTCTATTTTTCTGCAATTGCTGTACTAAATTGTTGGTAGGAGCTTGCCTCCATATTTACTTTAATATAATTTTCTGGTTCCATCAATTTTCAAAGGTTCTCTTTGCCCAAAATATGGGATATGTCTACATTTATGACTTTTCAATGCTGTTGTGCTTGTGGTTGTTTTCAAGGAACTTTCAGTTCTTATATACAGACATTGGACAGTTTCATTACATGTTAGAACATCTTTGGCTCTCTCACCTTTTTCATATTTAGGATAATATCTCATCCTCCTAGCTGTGTTATTCTCTTTTCTCTCTAAACACCTTTTTTATTAAAAAAACCAAGAAAAATACCGTAAGTTGACACATGCAAAAAATATCACCAAAGCACGCAACGCTTAATTGTCCTCAAGCAGGAAACTCTTAATTTAAATCTCAGAACCTTCATCCTGATAATGAGGAGTTGAGGCATATGAAAGAAGTGAGACAAATCTGAACAAGAACAGAGTACATAAATATAGAGAGAGGGAAGCAAAAATACCCAAACAAAATACCAGATTCCAAGCCATAAATGATTTCCTCAACGACATCGTATTCCATCTGTACAACTTAAAAACGTCAAGCGATAGAAGAACAAAAAACAACATAGATCATTAAATCACTGTATACTAGTGTTTATAATGAAAATAAACACGTAAATCTGAAGATGTTCCAGCATGATCATAAGATGAATTACCATCTCTTGTTCTCTTCGCTGATGCTTGCATATTCGAAGCCACCCATTAAGCATTATCTGTACAAGTTTTCCTAACAATTAAAATAATAGCAATGTCTAGAAGATAGTAATATCACTTTGTAGCAATGGTGAACTCATAGTCTTTTATAGTGAAGTTGCTAAAACCTATAAAAAACACTATTAATGAGCATTGTAAATTGTAACCAATAGTCTTCAAATAGTGCTACCATGTTAATGAAAAGAAAAGCATAATGCATTCCAAGAAACCAGCAAAATGCCTTACTGTTGGCTTCAAAAGGAATTTGGAGATTATTAGAGATGTAATATAAAACCATTCATGTTTTTTGGCTTAAAATTTTGGGAGAATTGGTTCATGATATAGTATCAGAGCCTCTATGATCACTACCAAATGGTCTAAAGTTCAGCCCTTGCCACTCTCATTCTTTTAATAAAAAAATTAAATTTCAGCACAAGATAGGTGGGGCCTATGCATTGCTCACATTTTATGTTCAAAGAACTCTTGCGTGAAGGGGAATGTTATAGATGTAATATAAAACCATTCATATGTGTAGAATATTCTAGAGTCTCTTAATTATTTCTAACTACTTGTCTCTTTGATTAGTGTGATGTCTCTTTGATTAGTGTGATGTCTCTTTGGTTAGTGTGATGTCTCTTTGGTTACTGTGTATTTTATTTATTACCTCATCTCCTTAACTACTTTGTAATCTGTATATAATGAACCCTTTGGGTGTCAATCAATATATGAAAAAGTATATTTCAGTCTTATATTTCTACATGGTATCAAGAGCAGGTTATCCTGTGATTATTTTGTAAACCTCCACGTTCATCTCTCCTTTTCTTTTCATTTTTTTTTTCACCGTTCCCTACTATAACTCAGAAATCATATCTGGACCCCTTCAATCACGAAACCAAGGCCACCATTGGACTCAGCAGCCATTTCCGAGTCGACCCACGTCAGCCCCGTCGCCGGAAAGTCTCCCACGCGCCGCCACAGCAGAACTGCCTTCCCGGCGCGTGTAAGCCACGCGCCGCCTTGCCGGACTCCGTTTGCCACGCGGCTTTCACAGAACGATTCGCCTGGCCTCCCTCTTCCTGTTCTGAGGTTTTAAATCTCGATTGGAGCACTTTTCTTGCTGGGTCCAGTTGGTTCCTCTTCGGTTCTTTGATTCTGTCCCTGTTCTGAGTTCCTTTTTTTTTAACAATGGAAGTTGAAAATATTGAGGTTGAGAATAAGCATTCTGAAAAATTATCCGGTAATATTTCCGGTGTTTCTTCATCTTTCGGAGACAACCCAGCTATACAGATCACTAACCACCGTTTAAACGGTAAAAATTATGTGCAATGGCATCAATCTGTCAAGCTGTTTATCCAAGCAAAAGGGAAAATGGGGTATCTTGATGGAAAAAAGGAAAAACCTGGAGCTGATGAACCTGATTATGATAAATGGATGACTGAAAATGCCTTGGTCATGACCTGGTTGACTAACTCTATGGATCCTGATATCAGTCAAACTTATTTGTTTCTTGATACGGCTCAGGAAATTTGGGATGCCGTTAAAGAATATTATTCTGACCTGGGCAATGCTTCTCAGGCTTTTGAACTCAACACCAAGGTAAGAGAGTTACATCAAGAGGGGATGTCTGTTACTGAATACTTTCTTGCTTTAAAAACTCTGTGGCAGGAGTTGGACCTTTATGATGCAGCAGATCTTCAAGGTTTAGAAGCCAATGCAAGGTTTAAAAGTTACTTAGAGAAAAGACGTCTCTATGATTTTCTTGCTGGCCTTAATCGTGATCTTGATGATGTTCGTGGAAGGATATTGGGGCAGAACCCATTACCTTCCATTGCAGCTGCTTTTTCTATGGTACGACGGGAAGAACTTCGCCGAAAGGTAATGTTGGGGGACAAGAACTCTAAATCCTCCGATGTATCTGCTTTAGTAGCAAAACATACTCCTCGTTCCCCTAGTGATGCAAAACGTTCTGACCGATGGTGTTCTCACTGCAATAAGAGTGGTCACACTCGCGAAAAATGTTGGGAAATTCATGGAAAACCACCAAACTGGAAAGCAAAGGGGCCAAATAAGAGTCGTGCTTATCAAATCTCTTCTGATGATAAGGGTGAAGAGTCTCGTGCCTCTCCAAATTCCGATGGTGTATTCATTCCTAAAGCTCAGTATGAGCACTTTCAGAAAGTGATGTCTAAATCTGCTGAGGCAACTAGTCATGTTGCTCAACAAGGTATGGCACTCCATGTTGATCATAGTAGTCGTTGGATTCTTGATTCAGGAGCTTCTGATCATATGACAGGTAATGCATCCTTGTTTTGTTCTTATATCCCTTATTATCACCAGTCACGAATAAGGACTGCTGATGGTAGTTTCTCTACTATTGCGGGAAAGGGATCCATTAAGCTCTCTGAACATATTACTCTGAATTCTGTCCTTCATGTCCCTTCTCTTACTTGTAACCTGATCTCTATTAGTAAACTTTCCTCTGAATTGCATTGTGTTGCTAAATTCTCTGCCAAAACCTGTGTTTTTCAGGAACAGGATTCGGGGATGATGATTGGCAGTGCTAGAGAGGAAGAAGGGCTTTACTATTTTGAAGAAGATTCTCATGAAAAGAGATTTTTTGCAAACCACTCTTTATGTTTATCAGACGATTGTAATGATGTCTTGTTGTGGCATCGTCGTTTAGGACACCCAAATTTCTTTTATCTTCAAAAGTTGTTTCCAAACTTATTTATCAATAAAAAACCAAGTTCCTTTTTTTGTGAGGATTGTCAGTTTGCCAAACACTCTCGTGTTTCTTATTCTCCCAGAGATTATCATGTTTCGTCTCCATTTACATTGATTCATAGTGATATTTGGGGGCCAGCTCGTGAAAAAAATATATCTGGAACTCGTTGGTTTATTACCTTCATTGATGATCATTCTAGAGTATGCTGGGTATATCTTCTAAAGGATAAGTCTGAAGCGGCAGCCACTTTTAAAAAATTTCATGCTATGGTACAAACTCAATTCCAGACCTCTATCCAAATCCTGCGAACTGACAACGGTACTGAATATTTTAATTCTGTTCTTGGTGATTACCTAACCAAGCAAGGCATTATCCATCAAAGTTCTTGTCCTAACAACCCTCAACAAAATGGGGTGGCTGAAAGAAAAATAGACATCTCATTGAAGTTGCTAGAGCCCTCTTGTTTTCAATGCATGTCCCTAAATACCTGTGGGGGGAGGCCGTCTTGACTGCCTCATATCTCATCAATCGGATGCCCTCTCGTGTCCTAAATTTTCATTCTCCCATTTTTTGCCTTACCCGCTCTTTTCCCTCCTTTCGGGCTCTCTCTTATATTCCTCCAAAGTTGTTTGGCTGTGTAGTTTTTGTTCATATTCCTCAACATCAAAGGTCCAAACTTGATCCAAAGTCTATTAGATGTGTTTTCATAGGGTACCCTCCTAATCAAAAAGGTTACAAGTGCTACTCACCTTCTCTTCGAAAGGTCTTTGTTTCTATGGATGTTACCTTTTATGAAACACAATCATTTTTTCCCTCGACTTCTCTTCAGGGGGAGTCTATCGGTGTAAAAGAAGACAAGTCTTGGATTCCAAATAATTCTTCTGTCTTACCTTTACCTTTGGAAACATCTGTTGTTCCTTTACCTTTGGAGACAGGGGGAGCTAATGTACAGGAGACAAGGACAGGAACTGTACCAGAGACTGGAGATCCTCCCGGTAAATGGGGAAAATTCTACAGCAGGCGTAAATCTCCTCAAGATCCTCTAGACTGCCAGGATTCTGACCCGTGTCCTAGTTCCAGCAATCCACTTGAGAACACTGGTACAGCTGACCTAGATATGCCTATTGCCCTTCGAAAAGGTACTAGATCTTGCACTGCTCATCCTATTTCTCATCACATTTCATATGAAAAGTTGTCTCCAGGTTTTCGTGCTTTCAACACTATATTAGACGGTACAAAAATACCAAAAAATATCCAAGAGGCACTTAATGACCCTAAATGGAGGGATGCTGTCTTTGAAGAAATGGATGCACTTAAAAAAATGGAACTTGGGAGTCCGTGGTACTTCCCAGAGGAAAGAAAACTGTAGGTTGCAAGTGGGTGTTCACAATAAAATTTAATGCAGATAACAGCATCAACAAATATAAGGCCAGATTGGTTGCCAAAGGATTTACCCAGACTTATGGGATAGACTATCAGGAGACGTTTGCTCCTGTTGCCAAACTTAATTCTATCCGAGTCCTACTGTCACTTGCTGCCAACCTTGATTGGCCCTTGCATCAATTGGACGTAAAGAATGCTTTCTTAAATGGAGATTTACATGAGGAAGTTTACATGGATCCACCACCTGGTTTTGAAGAAGGAGATGGTTCTGTATGCATGTTGAAGAAGTCTCTTTATGGACTTAAACAATCCCCTAGAGAGTGGTTTGAAAAATTTACTCGTGCTGTTAAAGAAAGGGGATTTATCCAAGCTCAGACTGATCACACTTTATTTTTTAAACACTCCGATAGTGGCAAAATTGCTATCCTCATTGTTTATGTTGATGACATAATTGTCACAGGTGATGACTGGGAGGAAATAAAATCTTTAAAGGGGGGTTTAGCTAATCTGTTTGAACTAAAGGATCTTGGATCACTCAAATATTTCCTTGGAATGGAAATTGCTCGTAGCAAAGCGGGAATTTCCTTATCTCAAAAGAAATATATCCTAGACCTGCTACAAGAAACAGGTATGCTTGGGTGCAAGCCTGCAGAAACTCCAGTTGAACCCAATATTAAATTGGGAATTGAAGATGGAAAGGATGTTGACAGGGAGCAGTACCAAAGGTTGGTAGGGAAGCTGATCTATTTATCTCACACTCGACCTGATATTGCATTTGCCGATAGCATGGTTAGCCAATTCATGCATTCTCCTAAGGAAAAGCACCTTAGTGCGGTTTATAGAATTCTCAAGTACCTCAAAAACACACCTGGTCGAGGAATGCTCTTTAAAAGAGGACACAAGAGGATGATAGAAATCTATACAGATGCTGATTGGGCTGGCTCTGCATTGGACCGAAGATCCACTTCAGGATATTGTACCTATGTCTGGGGAAATCTTGTGACCTGGAGAAGTAAAAAACAAACTGTTGTTGCCAGAAGCAGTGCAGAAGCAGAATTTCGAGCGTTAGCTCATGGTATTTGTGAAGGAATCTGGTTAAGAAGACTTCTTGAAGAATTAAAGATATCTTATTCTCTACCTGTGAGACTCTATTGTGATAATAAGGCTGCTGTCAGTATTGCTCAAAATCCTGTTCATCATGACAGAACCAAACATGTGGAGGTTGATCGTCATTTTATCAAAGAAAAATTGGAGGAGGGTAGTGTATGTTTGTCATATATACCTACCAAGGAGCAAACAGCCGACATTCTCACCAAAGGATTACACAAACCCATCTTTGAGGATTTAATTAGCAAGTTGGGGATGATCAATATATATCTCCCAACTTGAGGGGGAGTGTAGAATATTCTAGAGTCTCTTAATTATTTCTAACTACTTGTCTCTTTGATTAGTGTGATGTCTCTTTGATTAGTGTGATGTCTCTTTGGTTAGTGTGATGTCTCTTTGGTTACTGTGTATTTTATTTATTACCTCATCTCCTTAACTACTTTGTAATCTGTATATAATGAACCCTTTGGGTGTCAATCAATATATGAAAAAGTATATTTCAGTCTTATATTTCTACAATATGTTTTCACCTAACAACTTAAGCTTCTGGGAGAGTTGGTTAGATGAATGACATGAATAGATTCCAGTTTTTTAGATCCACGGGGAAAAACAATGTTCATGTGAAAATGACCAGGACAAATGGATTACCACGTAATGAAATTAGGTTATGCACTAGGTTCAAGGAAAAATAATACTCCAAAGAAAAAAAGTGGGAAAAACATTACCAAGTAATCAGATAATACTTTTCTCATTCAAATGATGTTATAATTTCAAAAACATATACAACTTCATGCATGGACTATATGCCACTATTAAGTATGAAATCTGGCATTCGTATACACTAGATTCAAGGCCAAATATGAGTTTGGCAACCACACCATGTATAAGCTTTGAGTTTAATAATAGAATATCACTATTTCTTCTTTCACAATGACTTCTAGCATTTCCTGACAAGCTCATTAATATAGCAAAATCAAGGAACACAAACAACATCTAGCCAAAATGCTACACTTATGAATGCTGAATATCTCTGACCATAAAGCAGTTGACTATAAAATAAGTTGATTCATAAGACAAGGTACCTACAAACAAGGTGAAAACAACAAATGCTAGCCATGGTATATGAAAAATAGATAGAGCAACCGCCTCTTGCTCCTCACCTCCAGCACCAACTCCTAAATATAGAAAAACATATAATAGTTAACCAACAGCGTCACACGAACACAAGATCATATATATTAATACAATCACACTTGTAGCGCAAACTTAGTCTTCATAGAAGCCAGGTAATAAAAATGAGGAAAACAGAAAATTTCAATCCATTGCTCAGATACTCAGACACATGAGTCACATTGCTTTTACTAATGTAGTTCCAAATTCTGAACTAAAATAACAGCTAGAAAACTCATTAGCACTCTCACCATAATCAACAAAATGAATTGTCAAAAACCTCACCAAATTTTTCCGAATTTGACACAAATATTTTCTAATAATTACCCCCCACAACCTCATTGCCCGTTGTGTCTAGAGGAAGCAGAATCAGCTAAACACAATGCTCTATGGCAATTAAAAACTTACATTACCTATTGTGCCAATACTTGCCAAGGTAATGCCAACCCAATCAACAGCATTCATGACTTCCTTGAGATAAAAATGAGAAAAGATTGAAAGAATTGCTAGTCCACAGCCAGAAACTGGTTGGATAACAGAGACCTATATTTCAGAAAAGAAAACTACCAGGATTACCAATGTCAAAAACCTAATTAAAAAAAAAAACACTAGAACAGCATGGTAAGGGTAAAGAAATCCCTTTAAATTTAGTCTCATTTTTTTTCACCACTTAGGCATAGGCTATAGCACTTACTGGAGCCAGAGACAATGCCCTTAACATCAATAATGCCCCAAATATATCCATTAGAAAACCTACAACCCAGGTTCTGTTTAAAGCATACGCCCTTATGACCTGCAAGCACAATATGATCAGTAACCAAACAGTGACTTACTGGTCACATAACCTTAGATTGGAAAAAAAAAAAATGTTACACATGCAAATTTAATCCATTTCCATGTTCTCGCTCAAATATTACACATGCATGGAAAATGTCCAATTTCACAATTACAAATTAAAACGAATGGACAGCAAATAAATACAACTTAACAAAATGACAACAACAACAACAATAATAATAATAATTTCAGAGACACCCATAAGTTTCAAATGATAAAGTTATAAAAAAAGGTGAGATCTTGAATGGTAACCAAATCATGCATATTAATAAATAAATAAATAAATTCAGACATGCCTTGAGCTTGAAAGAGAGAGGGGGAAGAATGATAGTGCCCTTTTTCTGAAGGATCTTTCCGATGTTGTTGCCGGCGGTCGCAGCCACCGTCAACAGAATGGATTCCCACATGGCAGTGTCTGAAAATGTTCAAAACTTTTCTTCCTCTTTGGACAGCTAACTCTCTGTTCTGTTGCTCTGGTGTCTGGTCTCCTTCAGGATCAGTTACTTTTCTTATGCCACATAACCTACCTATTAACTTTTGATTTCATAATTAAAATACAAATACCACACACTTTGGACACCGCAAAGATTAGAGAAGAAATTGTTGTATAGATTTAGCGTTTGTAACAGGTTCTTTTTATTTAATAATAGAAATTAATATTTCTCATAGAGTTAAATTTATCTTTTATATATATATATATATATATATATATATATATATATATATATATATATATATATATATATATATATAGGGTTTATCATCTATCATTCAACATGACCACAAAACATTTTGTGGGGCCCTCAGCAAAAAGAAAAAAACTCTGGCACACAAAACGAATCTCTATAACATAACACAATCACTTTTTTTACAACATAACTCTTATAAAACCCATATATATATATATAGGGTCAGGATCATTTTAGAAACTTTTTTAATTTTTTTACAAATTACACTATGTTCTCCCGGGAGAACATAGTGTAATTTGCAAAAATTTGTATTCTCCGGGAGAATATGGTGTAGTTTGTAAACAAAAAGAAATTTGTAAATATAATCTGCCCGTATATATATATTTGTAAAATTATGTTTTCTCTTTCTCTCTCTTCGATGTGACCTCAATTTTATATGTATATAAGAGATAATTTTATTTCTTACAACATAACAAACATCAAACCCTTAATGTTATATGAGTTTTATAATTCTCATGTTGAAGGAGAATTGAAATCTCATGTTGTAGAGATAAAAAGCATGTGAGACCCATGTGTTAGAAAAAATTATATGTAGGACCCATGTCAGCACGGAAATCGAAGGGTGTGTAGGAAAATTGTAATTTTGATGTTAAATGAGAATTATAAAACCCATGTTATATATATTAGAAAAAGTTATCCTTATATATTCAACAGCTAAATAATTTACTAATATAATGTAAAAAGATATGTATATACACTGTAGGCGTTCAATGAGGTATTTTCTTTCTTTTGCTCATCATTAATTATTTAATAATAATTTTACCCATTATTGTAAATTATCTACCAATCTGCCCCTCTTTAATCGATTAAATTGAATATTTAATCGACTAAATGGTCAAATGAAGATTTAATAGATTAAATCTTCATCTTAATCGATTAAATCTTTCTCTTTATCAGAAAAACAACCTTATGTATGAGAGATTTAGTCGATTAAATATGGATATTTAATCGACTAAATCTTCAAGTCAATGATTTTTGCCTATTTTGATCATGTAATCGATTAAATTTTTGGCTTAATCGATTAAAGAGGGGCAGATTGGTAGATAATATGCAATAAGAGATAAAATGATTATTAAATAATTAATGAGAAGCAAAAGGGTTTTAAAAAGAGCCTATCAACTTAAAAATTGAGATTTTATGTAAAATTAGAACATGAATAAAAAATCATAAAATATAAAATTATAATGTAAAAATATCATAAAAATATAAAAGTATTTGAAATATTGATAAAATCATTTTAAATCATAAAAATATAAAATCATAATAATAAATCAAAATTTTAACTACCATATTCTATATAAATAATTTGTGCACAATCACATGTGGCGCTTTGCAAGGGCTAATGCTCATCTTGCATTGCCTAACACTGGCGCACATTGAGTTTTGCATAAATAAGTGATATTCGACTTAAATGCATGTATTCTTTATATATGTTTTTTCACATTAAATTAATAAATTATTTGCTAATAGAATTAATTGAGTAAAATAATTCTGATTTGCATTATAGGGATAAAAAGTCGTTTTGTAGTATGTATTAACACGATTTTAATTCTTATTATATATATGTTTGTTGGTGGGGATATTAATAATGTGCGAACTGTTTTTAGTACACAAGTTAAATATATTAACATTAGTTTATCAAAAATATATATATATATATATATATATATTAACATTATATAAGAATTTAATTACTTCAAAAAGATCAATCTTGGACTAGGAAGTATTGATATTTTAAAACGGTTGCTCGATCATTATGCATACTCTTTTGTTTTTGTAATCTTTTTTGTTTTTAATTAGTTTTTAAAATTTTTGTATCAGTCAAAGTGAGATATCATAATTAAATTCATGATAATTAGAGAAAGGATAGTATTTTATTGTGTCCACAGTGATTAAAATGAATTATAAAATATTGATGTCTTTATGGTGTTTTATTTTAACATTATACTAATTTTATATATTATATCTTAATCATATAATAGTTTATAATTTTTAAAAATGATCGTATTCACTGATTTATGTGATATCTTGTACATGAACCTGTGTTTCTTAACTTTTAGAAAATACTTAGTAGTTTGGTAGAGAAAAAGAATATTCTTTAGTGTGAAAAGGAATAAACTTATAAATTGAAAGTTAAAAAGAAAGAAATATGAGGTGTAATAAGATTAACATATAATTGGTTTTAAGCATCATGCAGTATTATATATATATATATATATATATATATATATATATATATATATATATATATATATATATATATATACACATTTCGTTTTTAAAGAGATATATTTGACATCAACTTGATGGATGAATACATCGAAATGATTATTTTATAAAAAAATGAAATAATAAATTAGTTTTTAATATAAATTTTTAATTTTTTAATACAAATAAAAATTGAATACATAAATTAATATTAATTTATTCACACCTCTAGTTATTAAACTAAACCTAACGGGTGGTTATAATATAACATTTTTATTACTAAATTAGGGGAGAAATGTTATTTCTTTTAAATAACACAACTTATATTATTTCACTTTCACAAAGAGTTGGGATCCACATTTTTAATTTTTTTTATCTGGTCTCTCTTCCTTTATCTATCTCTTTCTATCATCTAAAATAATAAAACTTTACATCCTTTAAAATAATACATACTTTTTCCTTAAATTAGTTTTGAAGGGCGAAATCAATAATATTAATTATCATAAAAAAATTAATTTTGATTCCATTAATAAATTTAAAAATAATATGATTTCGTATATTTGCCCGAGTTTTTACATTTATGTTTTATGACATTAATTAGTTATACGAAACTTCATGTTAAAGTAATAGCATATTCCTCCGTCTGGTTGCTAGTGGTCCCCACATCACCTGCTACTAAAAGTTACTCCAATAATTTAATTTAATTTATTTTAACGTGGTACTCCAATAATTTGCACTGTTCTTTTAATTGCTTGCTTCACGCAACAACTAATGATTGGGGCAAAAAACCTAAGTTCAAAATGATTAAATTAAACTCATGATAAAATTTTAGATCTTGTTATAACCTATTTATTCAACCCAAAATTTTAAATTATTTGATGAAGACAACTTAATAATTTTATATTTCTCTAACATGTTCCTTCACACGGAACTCCAATGAATTTGAAAGGTGAATAATATACAGTCCATCTACTTGTGTTAAGAAATTTCATAAAATTTAATTAACTACTAATTAAAAAGGGGGACAGTGAGGATCGAATTGGTAATATCAAGGTTCTAATATCACATAAAGAATCAATTCAACGAAAAATTTAAGCTGTTGGATGACGTGAGATAGAGATTACCTTAATAATTTTATACTTCTCTAATCTATTTTTTATGAGTGTAAAATTGATGGAATCCTATTAAAAATTGTAAATGGATTTAAAATTTTTAAAGTTATTTTAGATAATTTTATTTAATATTCACTAAATATATACACAAAAATGTGTGAGATCTATTTGGACCCTTCTGAAAAAAAAAAAAAAAAATATAATTCCACACATTTTTATATATAGTTTTTGATAAATATTAAATAAAATTATCTAAAGTTAAACTCATCGTAAATGTATATAAGGATAGCGCCAACAATAAAGTGAATGAGTTGGTACTTGTTATGTTCTTTCGGCTTAAATAGTGATGAGTTAAAATATGATAGCTAGAGTTTTTTTGCGCCTGTGGTCTTCTTCTCTGCTTGTTGATTGAAATCAATCAAACGGTGAAGAAATCTATAAAAAAAAACATTGAAGGCTGAGATCATTTTCTCAGTATGTCTATGATCCATTTGATTTGATGTTGTCAGATTGTGTCAGATAGATATAGAATTGCCTGTGAAATTGGAATGACATAACTGACATTCCAGCATGAAAATAGACATACAAAGTGATTTACCATTTCCACTAATGAAAATTGAAACCAATTTTATTACCGTGGTTATTCAGTAAACAATAATATTTTTTAGAGATATTTCAATTGATTTATTACTTTGTAATTAGTTCCATTCCAGAAAATTAAAATTTTAAATCTTTCCAAAAATAATACAAAAAAAAAGATAGAATACATACTCACCCTATCTATTCAATTTCTTAGCACCCATTAAACTACCATCCATTGCTAGTAAAGAAGCATTTTAAAGCAGATATAGATAGCATAACTCTTAACATAGTGAAAGATAGAGGGAAAAGGCATAGATACAAAACGTGTAAGATCTTATCAATGAAGCTATTCGCTTTTCAAAACTAATCTGTTTATAAACAGAGGCTTGTAAGAGCAAAGACTACAAAAACCTCCATCAATGAAAACAGCAGCACACACATGATTTCATCTTCAAAAATCACAAATAACAAAATATAGAAGATAAAGTAACATCAATTTATAAACAAACACTTAAGGCTAACTTTAAGTACACTTATCATAACCCATTAACCTACAAATTCTCCTCATAAACAGAAAACTAAAAAATTTGTGAACAGGAAATACAAACTGTGAACAAAATAAATAATACCAACTAAATCACCACCAGCCATAAACCACTTTCCAGTACCTATCCTTAAGCCACCTGAAGCTCTTCCTGAAGGAACCTTTCACCTTCCCTTCAACAGAATACATTTTATAACCGGCAACCCTCTTCTTCCTTTGAAACTCAGGATCAGCAAAGTTCCAAGACTTGTTGGAAATGCTTTTTCCTTTCTTCAACTTCAAATCCTTATTAGGAACCATTTGAGTTTGTGCATAGGAAACGCTGTAGGACCTGATATCATAAGAAGGCCTTGGTGCTCCATAGTAGCTCTCAATCTCCATCCTTTGCTTATTTCCATAAGACCTTGATCTGTTGTAATCCGCCATAGAAAAAACTTGGCATGAAGAAGATTGAAGGGTCTTCTCTCTCTCTCTTCAAGGCTTTTTTACAAGAGAGATAATCAAAATTTGAGAGAAAGTGAGAGTGTGGGGTTCAACTATAAGACCATAAGTTTGGCATATCACTCTAAGGTTGGAAAATTGGCTGGCCTACATTTACTTTGAAATTTTATTTATATTTTAGGAGAAGGATATGGTAACAACCAAGTTGTGTTACTATCATGTTACTACCAATCAATCTCACTATTAGATCGATTATGTTGATCCAACGGTTATATTTATTTTCATCTTTGTATGGTTATGATTCTCATATTTAAAGTAAAAGCATTAAATATAAAAAATCATAACCATAGAAAAGTGAAAATAAATATAAAGTATTAAATTTGAGAAATTATAACCATACAAAAATGTAAATAAATATAACTGTTGAATCAATATAATCGATCTAATGGTGAAATTGATTAATAGTAACATGGTAATAACATAACTTAATTCTTATAATATCCTTCCCCGTGTTTTATTATATAAATTCCATCATATACTACTGACTTTGGTGTCTATTTCTTGTCTGGATGGCGTGTTTACTGAGAATCATTTCAAAAGATTCCCATAAAGATTATTTGTCTAAAATGAAGTTTATAATACTTTGCATACATCAGACATGTGAGCCAACTACTACAAAAGTGACCATCATTTTTTCACAGCGAAAGTTTTCAACTTAATATAATGAATCAATTTTCCGAGCTGGGTATGTAATGTTGACTAAAGTTTACGATTATATTTTAAAGTCTTTATGTCATTAAACATTTGAATTTGAAATTCTTCGTGACGCTATCAAGCATTAAAGAAATCAAAAAAATAAAATAAAATTGAAGATTTCTAGATAAGAATTAGAATGAAGAATGGCATTAAGTATTTTATATCTAATGTACACGTCATGTGTTGTTTTCACATTCATTTTCTTCTTCTTTTAAAATTAACTCTTTTTTTTTATATAAGCTTACTTAATTAAACCTACATCTTTTAAAATATAATAATAATGAATAATTAATTTAAACATTATATATTATATAAAATGCAATAAGTTTATTTTATTCATATTTACAATTAATATTTCAAGTCTAGGTAGTTAATATTAATTTTTATCCTTCTTATATTTATCTTTAAAACTTTAACAACATTATGAGGTGTATTTGAATTTTTTCTATTTATCTGAGCATATTATATTAATAATATCATTAACTAAATTTATAATATAATTATTTAATTTAACAGATATTTTAATAATTTTATTACAATAATTTATCAAACATGCGCATTACTAATTTAATAAGTCTATGCATCGGATGGAATATTAGTTAAGTAAAATTGTAAAATTAAGTTAATTTTTAAATGTGATGCTTTACATAAATAATTTTTATTAAAAAAGATCCCTTTCAAATTCACATACTTCTCATTACAATCTTTTTTTCCCGGCCCCTCACTTCTTTTGTCACGTCCATGGTTCTCTTTTGATTCATGTAAACAATTGTGCAATAATATTTATGCAGGTGGCCATTATCTAGATTGATCAAGAAAATAGCAAAGTATCTATGAACCTTGGCTCACGTGATACTTCTCTTCCTAAACGAGAGGCTAGTATTAGGTTGGGTTGGATTTATCAGAATTTGGATCATCAAATGGTATTTTAAAAAATAAATGGGAATTATAATTCTTAATAAAAAAGAATTAAAGAAGAGAACTATTACGTGTTCATAATTTATTGTACAAATATACGTGTCTTACATCATCCTAAATTTTAAGGGATATATACTTTTATGGGAAATATTTTTGTTATGTAACATAACATAAAAACAAACTTCCTACTCTCACAAAAGGAAAAGAGAGAAGAGAATAGGAAAAAGAGAAAAAAATTAAAGTGGGTCCCATATAAAATTTGTGTGTGTAGGAAAATAATTTTATGTTATGTAACATAATAAAAATAAACCCCTACTTTTATAATCATTATAGTGAGGTTTCTTCTTAAACCTCCTCTTAACATTCAACCTTCTACATGGGCCTTTTTATTGAAGTTCATCTCCAATTTTTAGACCTAAGGGCTACTGATATGAGCCCACACCTTGAGCAACTGGGCCAATTCAGTGAGGATACGACCCATATAGAGGAAGACACAGCAGAGCCTCAAGTTACACCAAATGCTAGGTGGGCCAAGCGTCAGAAGAATAAACCAAAGTGGATGCGTGACTATCACATGGTCTAGAATGAAGATACTGATGATTCTAGAAGGGGATTGCATCGTGAAATAGTTAGTTAGTGGATTCACCGCTATGGTGTGGACACCATTTGCTATTAGTTTTGCATTTTGTTAGTTTCTTTGATTATTCTGTTATGCTCGTGAGAGGTGTGATGTTCACTGATCTTTTTGTATTTAAACACCCTGAGTACTCTTGAAATGGCAAGCAATCTTCAGTAACTTCTTTTCTTTTCTATGATTATTAAGGAGGTTACCTCACCCTCGAAGTGAGGCCTTATCATCTGGTGCTTTCATTGAGAGCAACACACGCTCTCTATGGCTGGCACGTCTTCTCCCAATGACAACTTGGAGATTACCCTCAACCGTTTGCTTGAGGCCCACCTCTCAATGCAGACTGATCTGCAGAACATGACACAAAGGATGGTGGTACTGGAAAACAGACCTCTAACCATCACTAATCCACCTCATCACCTTAACCTAGATCCCAACAACCCCATGGCTGGTATTCGGACCACCATGAAATTAGATGTACCCCATTTTGATGGATCTGATCCCCTGGGATGGTCCTTCAAAATCTCTCAGTTCTTCGAGTTTCATCGAACCCCCGAAGAACAACGATTACGCATTGCTTCATTTTACATGGAGGGCGCAGCGCTTGGATGGTATCAATGGATGCATGCAAATGGCCAGCTCAACACCTGGGATCAGTTCCTACACGCGCTCGATCTTCGTTTTTCTCCTTCGCAATACGAGGATCCTCGGGGTGCTTTGTTCAAGCTGACTCAAACTACCTCTGTACGAGAGTACCAAACTCAGTTTGAGACATTACCTAACTGAATCGTGGGCCTACCATCGCAGTTTTTGTTGAGCTGCTTCATCTCCTGTTTGCGAGCTGACATCCGAAGGGAGGTACAGGCCTTGGTTCCCGTTACCCTAACCCAGGCTATCGGTCTTGCCCGACTGCAAGAGGACAAGGTAAACGACGCTGGTAAGAGCATACAAAAGAATTCCCATTACAACACTCCTACCTTCAAACAACAGACTCCCTCGACCAACGTAAGTCTTGCGAATGGAGCGCGAGAGGGTGCCGTTTCCAAGCCACCTAACATTGCGAAAGGACGACCGCTAATCAAGCGATTGTCATCGGAGGAGATGGAAGCTCGGCGTGAGAAGGGACTGTGCTACAATTGTGACGAAAAATACCGTCCTGGCCACCAATGTAAACGCCAACTCATGCTCTTAATTGCAGATCCGGATTTTGAATCGGATTACTAGAAATCTGAACTAGAGCTTTCCCTAGATCCAGTTAATGCAGAACCAGAAGGCACAGAGGGCACACAAGACAATACCGGTCAGATTAGCTATCACGCCCTGGTCGGACACAGAGTACCACAAACCCTTCGCGTCAAGGGCCGCATCGAGAAGACCGAACTCTCCATTCTCATAGACGGGGGAAGTACACACAACTTTATCCAAGAAAGGATAGCTCAATTTTTGGGACTACAAACTCACCAGACACAAGGATTCAAAGTCATTGTCGGCAATGGGGATGAGCTAGAATGTTCGGTGATGTGTAAAGAGGTGCCCCTTCGGTTTGGGCCTCACCAATTTAAGGTGGATCTCTTCGTCTTGCCCATCAGCGGAGCGGAGGTGGTCTTAGGGGTCCAGTGGTTGAAGACACTGGGACCCATATTAACCGATTATGAAGACTTAACAATGAAGTTTGTTAAGAATGATGAAATCGTTTTATTAACAGGTGCCAAGCCCAATGGACTCCAAGAGGTGTCACTGGCCCAATTCCGACGCATGACCACGACCCAGTCCATTTTGGAGTTATTCCATTTACAGGTGTTCCCAGCTACTCTTCCATCGAACATTCCAGAACCAGAGTCCATTTTAGTGCAGCAGCTGATCGACGACTACGACCAGTTGTTCGCAACTCCAACAGAAATTCCCCCAGCTCGTGACACCGACCATAAAATTCCTCTACCAGAGGGATCCACACCGGTAAATGTTCGCCCCTATAGATATCCCTTCTTCCAAAAGAGGGAGATCGAGAAACAGGTCAACGAAATGTTGGCCGCCGGAATCATCCAAGGGAGCACCAGTCCGTTCTCTTCTCTGGTGTTACTGGTTCGAAAGAAGGATGGGTCATGGCGTTTTTGCGTAGACTATCGCGTACTAAACGCCATCACTTTGAAGGACCGATTTCCGATTCCCACCATCGAAGAGCTCTTGGATGAGCTTCACGGTGCACACTGGTTCTCAAAGCTGGATTTACGCTCGGGGTACCACCAAATTCGGATGGACCCACTAGACACTGCCAAAAAAGCTTTCAGAACGCATGACGGACACTACGAATTCCTGGCCATGCCATTCGGTCTGTGCAACGCACCGGCAACCTTTCAGGCAACGATGAACAGGTTGTTTCGTCCTTTTCTTCGCCGGTTTGTGATTGTCTTTTTTGATGACATATTAGTCTTTAGCAAAACAGAGGAGGAACATATAAGTCACTTACAGCAAACCTTTGAGTGTTTATTACAGCATCAATTTTCCCTCAAGAGGTCTAAATGTTCCTTTGTGCAGCGATCCATAGAGTATTTGGGTCACATCATATCGGGGGGGGGGGGGGGGGAGTCGGTCCTGATCCAGAAAAAATTCGAGCCATGATCGAATGGCCGCTGCCCACAACCTTGAAACAACTTCGAGGTTTTTTGGGGTTAACAGGATTTTACAGAAAATTCGTGAAACGATATGCGACCATTGTTGTCCCTCTCACAGATATGCTGAAGAAAGACACATTTGAGTGGACCACTGAAGCCCGTGAAGCGTTTGATAGCCTCAAAATAGCAATGACACAGGCCCCTGTTTTACAACTCCCTGATTTTGACTCTGAGTTTGTATTAGAAACAGACGCTTCGGGTCTGGGCATGGGTGCGGTTCTGTTACAAAAAGGACATCCTATCTGTTTCTTCAGCAAGAAATTCTGTAATCGTTTATCAAAGGCTTCCACGTATGTCTGTGAGTTACACGCCATCTGTAAGAACCCGCACCGCTAATTAAGGTAATTAGTAAATTAATTATGATAATTAAGAAATAATTCCATAATTGACCCTAATAATTATTAATGGGCTTAGATAATTGTATTGAGTGAGTAAAAATGCTGAAAGTCGCCTTTCGGAAGAAAAGCGCAGATACCGGTTCTGCTACTCGGTATAAATGCGTACCGAAAAAGTATCCCGGAAAATTATAATGAATGCATGATAATTACTAGAATATTATGTAGGACATGTAAAACAAGTTTCAAGTCAAAATGACGTAATCTGATGCCAGAACTGATACTGGCTATGAAAAAGCGCGTACCGGAAAGGTGCTCCGAAAAATAAAATAAAAATATGACAAATCTTAGAAAAATGCGTAGGTCTAGAATCTGAAGTTTGGGATCAAGATCTTTTACTTTGCTATTAAGGCTAATACTGCGCGTTATGACTCATGTGGCTATATAACCAACTTATGGCACATAACCCTAGGCATATGCAGCTTCTCTACGTGAGAATTTTTGCAGCCTGGGCAGCCACCTTGCCATTCTCTTCATTCCTTCACCTTTGGAGCCAAGAAACCTCATTTCTTCTTGGTTCCTTCACAAAAACACTTGGTAATAGTGAGTGTGATCCTTGGGTTTGGTGTGGGTGGAATCATTCTGAGTTGTGCTACTGTTTGAGGGAGAGTTTGGGGCTGAGTTTCCTTCCTTGGTTGGTTGGGTCCTTGTTCTTGAGTTGTGAAGCCTCAAGGAGCTTCCTTTGTGTTGAAAGGGGCAAGCTTTGCACCCTTTTCGTACACCTTGGTGTGGCCTGAGTTGAGGAGCTTGTGGAGAGCTCCAAGAGCTTCATACCTCTGTCCAATTCTGTCTTAAGCCTTGGGGTAAGTTATCTCACCATGATCATGAGTTTATCTTGCTTAAAAGTGGTGTCTTGGCATGTAAAAGATTAAAATGAAGTAACCAACACCTAAATGAACTTGTATATGCTTAAAGATGCATGCTTTAACGTGTACATGTGTTAAAAGTTGGATCTTTGGGATGGATATTCACGAAATGCAGAAACTGCATTCTGTCGTGAGATATCCGGATATTTGTCGAACAGATATCCGGATATCAGTATCCGGATATGGTATCCGGATATTGATATCCGGATATGGGATCTGGATATCCGGATATGGCATATCCGGATATGTCCAGTGTGATATCCGGATATGGCATATCAGGATATGTCCCTCATGATATCCGGATATCCTGGGTTTGCGCAGACAGTAGCTGTTCTGTATGAACAGTAAGCTATTGGGTGTGTGTGGACCCTAGTTTAAGGAAGTTGAACTTCTGTAATTAATGAACTAAGTCAGAATCATATGATTAAGGGCTTATGGCTTTGTTGGAAGCCTTAAGACGTCAAAACGTAAAGGAAAGGCGTAGTCTTTAAGTTGTATGCTTGTGATGCACGAATATTAATGTATTATTGGTCCATATCAGATTGTGATTCTGCTGTTTGTGGACTTGTGAGTGGTTGGACTCTTGGCTGGGATAGCTAGCTTGCAAGGTAAGCTTTCGTGTCCTCGGTTTAGCCATTTTGTTGTTCCACCATGTCCCATGGGGATGGGTTTATGCATGCTGTGTTACATGCTTTATTGTTTTAGAAATGCTGTTGAGCTATTTATATGCAATGAGCTTTTATGAGATGCATGTGGTGTCCACCTAGACGGTAATCCTGAGTATGTAGTACATACAAGATGGAGAAGCTGTGGGTGAGGTGCAGGTAGTATCCATGTACTCATGTAGGCATAGACGTATTCCTACATTTCTCTGGCCAGTAGATTTGATAAACACACATGGCATGATTAATTGCTGCATCGCATGATTTTTGGAACTTATATTGTAATACTGTTTTTGAACTTATATTACACATGTAAGTGAGCTTGGGGTGGAGACTCCTTGAGGACCCCTTGTCTTACTGAGATTTCTTGTTAGAGATCTCACCCCACGTTTGGGGACGCTTATTTCAGGATCAGGTAATGTTGAGGGCTCAGGCGGCAGGAGGCCCGAGCTGAGTTGATATGATGATATGCTGACTGCTGTTATGTTTTCCGCTTTGTTTGATTATGCTAATTATGTTGAGACTGTTATTGGGCTTTGTTGCCTTATTTGGTGAGCATGGGGTTTGTCCATGTCACATGGTTTGACTATTGTCCTTTAAATTGATGTTGTAATTAAAGTATCAGGATTTTGACCCAGGCTGCATGTTGTAGTCCTGTGGCTTTAGATACTCACTTTATAATTATTTATGAGGTATTCAGTTAGTTATCTTGCAATTTACATACAGGCAGTATTTTATGGAATTGATTAAGTAAACAAGTTGGTTAAGTTTAATGACGTCATAATTGAATTAAAGAAAAATTATTCCGCATTTTAATTAAGCGTGGCTTAATACGATAGTATGTTAACAATCCGGGTCAACACGGGCTGTTACATTTTATGGTATCAGAGCACTTTCTAGGGAAAAGCCTGTATGTATTGCAATAACTTAGGATGTGTCGTTGCGTGTCTACTTTGTGTTCTCTCTGATTGGTGTGTATTACGATAATGCATATGTGACCACATGGCGTGGGCCTGATCAACTCATTCTTTGTGTAACTTGTGCAGAGTCATGGTGCCACCAAGGAGGAACACAAGTACGAGCGAGGATCAGACGGATCCTGTCCTGGCTGCATTAGCTGCTATGAAGCACCGACACTTCAAAAACACTAACGTGTCGTGTCCGACACTTCCCGACACTCCGACACTTCCCGACACTCCAACACACGTTATAGAAATTCAAAAAAAGGTTTAAAAGTTACATTGCGTTGAGTTTTTAGTTCCAACTATTAGATTCGTTGGATTACAATTACTATTTTATTGAGTTTAATATAAATATTTGGGATATCTTTTGTTTTTTTGCAAAATTTATGAATATTATAAGTTTAGACTCATTTTCTTATTATATTATTGAATATTAAATATAATATACACCACATAAATTAAAAATATTATTTAATATCAAAACGTGTCCTAACGTGTCGAAATCTAACATTTTTTAGAATTAACGTGTCGGAGTGTCGTGTCGTATCGTGTCACGTGTCCCGTGTCAGTATCGGTGCTACATAGATTAGCTGAGATGCAGGCGGCCCGACTAGCCGACCAGGAAGCCACGAGGCTGGCAAACCAGGCGATGCTGGACGCTATTCGAGATGCGAACCGGCGAACCACGGCAGAGGTTCTGGAGGAGAACCGGATGGCCAACATGACTATGATGAGGGTCATGTTGGAGGAGTTGAGGGCTGGTCCTGCTGCTGGCCAGGGTCCTCCACCACCTCCACCGCCGCCACCGCCTCCACCTCCGCCTAGTCAACAGGAGGACACTCAGAGCCAGATGGGTGAGGGTAGTCACTTGACGGGGGCTATGCAGACTATCCCCGTACTTGCTGAGGATCGTGACGAGATCGATCGCCGGCTGAATGCTTTCCGCAAGCATAAGCCACCTTCATTTGACGGATCGTATGATCCCATTGCTGCTGCTAGATGGCTTCAGGCGCTAGACAAGATTTTCCGGATCATGCAGTGCACCGATCCGCAGAAGCTGTTGTTCGCCACTTATATGCTGGAGGGCGAGGCCCATGAGTGGTGGACCAATCTTTCTCAGGTCTACGAGATGCAGGGCCATGTGATGACGTGGCCATTCTTCGAGGAGAGCTTTCTGGGTCAGTACTTCCCTTATGACTCACAGGAGAGGAAGCAGGGGGAGTTTGACCGGTTGGTTCAGGGCTCGTTGTCTGTCGACGAGTACCTGGCCAAGTTTAATGAGCTGGTGAAGTTTTCACACTTCAGGATGGCGAGGCCTACTCCTACATTCTTGGCTGCTAAGTTCCGCAGGGGACTTAGTGAGGATATCGCGGGTTACTTAGCTGGGTCTGCTTCCAGAGATTTTGGGACACTGGTTCAGCAGTGTCGTGATATTGAGGACTTCTACAGCACGAGCAAGGCCAAGAAGGCCAAGATGGAGGTGCCACAGGGTACCGGCGGTCCCACTCCCTGGAAGAACAAAAATTTTACAAACAAGGGCAAGGGCAAGCAGATGGCGGCTAAGCAAGCGCCAAATCAGTTTAGAAAGACTGCTACTCAGGGGAACACCGCGAGACCTCCTGCTCCCAGATGTTCGGGATGCGGGAAGTCACATTTTGGGCCGTGTTCTACCGGGCAGCTGATATGCTTCCAGTGTGGCAAGGAGGGCCACTATTCCAGAGATTGCCCGACGGCGAGAGTTGCTGCAGTGCAGGCTGTGCCATTGCAGATGGTTCCTACTGGGGCACCAGCCGTGCCACCTACTACTGGGCGAGTGTACACACTTGATCGTCAGCAGTCGGACAGAGCTCCGAACCTGGTCAGAGGTACTGTTACCATTGGTGGTTCAGCTGTTGATGTGTTATTTGATTCCGGGGCAACGTACTCTTTTGTTGCTACCCCTATTGCTGTGGGGCTTGAGTTGCCCAGTGATGTGCTTTCTCCACCGATGCGGGTGACCACCGCCACCGGAGAAAAATGTTTGACCTCCACTGTTCATCGCGATGTAGCGTTTCAGTGGGATGGCCGTGACTTCTTGGTAGATCTGATAGGATTGCCGATGGCCAACCTTGAGATTATTCTGGGCATGGATTGGTTGTCCAGAAACTGTGCTTTGATTGACTGCTGTGCCAAGAAAGTGGTGATGTCTCCGGGTGGGTCCACAGCCAGTTCCTCACCGTTCATTTCAGTCCTGCAGGCGAGGAGGGCCTTGAGAGCAGGGGCATTTGGCTATGTCATGTTGGGAGGGTTGGTGAGTGGGACACAGGAGGATCTCACTGGCATTCCTGTGGTGAGGAAATTCCTCGAGGTGTTTCCCGAGGAGATTCCCGAGTTTCCACCGCAGAGGGAGATAGAGTTCTCCATAGACTTATTGCCTGGTGTGGGGCCTATATCGTTGGCTCCATACCGGATGTCGCCACCAGAGTTGGCGGAGCTGAAGAAGCATATTGAGGAGCTTTCAGCGAAAGATTTTATTCGGCCGAGTGTGTCTCCCTGGGGAGCACCGGTCATTTTCGTGAAAAAGAAAGATGGGACCATGCGGTTGTGCACCGATTACAGACAATTGAACAAGGTGACAATCAAGAACAAGTACCCTCTTCCACGCATTGATGATTTGCTGGATCAGCTCAGGGGTGCTTGCGTGTATTCCAAGATTGATCTCCGGTCCGGTTACCATCAGATACGGGTAAAGCCGGAGGATGTCCCAAAGACAGCGTTTCGCTCGAGGTACGGGCACTACGAGTACTTGGTGATCCCGTTTGGACTCACCAATGCACCCGCAGTGTTCATGGACTACATGAACAGGATCTTCCAGCCGTACCTGGATCAGTTTGTGATCGTCTTCATTGACGACATCTTGATTTACTCCAAGACGGAGGAGGAGCATACTGAGCACTTGAAGATTGTCTTGCAAGTGCTAAAAGAGAAAAAGCTATATGCTAAGCCATCGAAATGCGAGTTTTGGCTCAAGGCGGTGAAATTTCTGGGTCATGTAATTTCTGCTAATGGAGTTGCAGTTGATCCTAACAAGATTGAGGCCGTAATGGATTGGGAGAGGCCCAAGACGGTTACAGAAGTGAGAAGCTTCTTGGGTTTGGCAGGCTACTATAGGAGGTTCATAGAAGGATTCTCCAAGATGGTGCTACCGATGACTCGCCTTACCCGAAAGGAGACTCCATTCGTGTGGACACATGAGTGTGAGGAGTGTTTCCAGGAGTTGAAGGAGAGACTGACTACTGCTCCTGTGTTAGTCCTTCCTGATCCTGCGGAACAGTTTGAGTTGTACTGCGATGCCTCTGGTAAAGGACTAGGTTGTGTGCTGATGCAGAAAGGGAAAGCTGTTGCCTATGCTTCAAGACAATTGAAACCTCATGAGGAGAACTACCCGACTCACGACTTGGAGTTGGCAGCCATTGTTTTTGCTTTCAAGATTTGGAGGCATTACCTGTTTGGCATGAAGTTTGCTGTATTCAGTGATCACAAGAGCCTGAAGTATCTGTTTGACCAGAAGGAGTTGAACATGAGACAGCGAAGATGGATGGAGTTCCTGAAGGACTACGAATTTGAGTTGAGGTACCATCCTGGCAAGGCCAATGTGGTAGCCGATGCTTTGAGTCGGAAATCCGTGAGCTTATCCAGTTTAATGATGAACGACTACGAGGTGATCGAGAAGTTCAGAGACTTGAGAGTGAACTCCTTGTTTGGGGGCGCACTGCTCGAAATGGAAACAGCAGAGGTGATTAATGAGCTCATGGAAAAGATCAAAGAGGCGCATGTGCAAAGAGAGTGCCTCGATTATGTGAAAAACCAGGACGGTGTGTCTTGGAACGAGGACGAATTGCTGCTGTTTCAGAAGAGGATTGTTATTCCTCGAGGGCCATTGACCGAGGAGGTTATGGTAGAGGCTCATAAGGGCCGGTTCACTATCCACCCTGGTGCTACGAAAATGTATCAGGACTTAAAAAGGAATTTTTGGTGGCCGGGCATGAAGAAGGACATAGTGGTCTACGTGTCCAAGTGTTTGATATGTCAGAAAGTGAAGATCGAGCACCAGAAACCGTCTGGTAAACTTCAACATCTGGAGATTCCACAGTGGAAGTGGGAGAGTATTTCCATGGACTTCGTGGTGGGATTTCCTAAGACTCAGGCTGGTTGTGACTCTATCTGGGTCATTGTGGACAGATTGACCAAGTTTGCCTATTTTCTTCAGTGAAGGTGAGCTTCACTACAGAGCAGTTGGCCAAGCTTTATGTTCGTGAGATTGTGAGGCTTCACGGGGTTCCCGAGAGTATCATCAGTGATAGGGACCCGAAGTTCACATCTCGGTTCTGGGAGGCGCTGCAGGAGGCTTTTGGTACGCAGTTGAGATTGAGTACCGCCTATCACCCTCAGACTGACGGACAGACTGAGCGGACCATCCAGACATTGGAGGACATGTTGAGAGCTTGCACTTTGGAGCAGGGTTCTGCATGGGATAGGTACCTTCCGTTGGTAGAATTCTCGTACAACAACAGTTTTCATGCTAGTCTGGGCATGGCACCCTACGAGGTGCTGTATGGTAGGAGGTGTCGGACTCCTACCTGCTGGTCTGAGGTTGGAGATAAGGAGTTATTTGGCTTGGACTTTGTCCAAGATACTACCCTACAGATCCAGATGATCAGGGAAAAGTTGAAGCAGGCGCAAAATCGTCAGAAAAGCTACTATGATGTCAAGCATCGACCACTGGAGTTCAGTGAGGGTGAGCACGTGTTTGTGAAACTTTCACCTGTCACCGGTGTTGGACGGGCACTCGGAGTGAGGAAGTTGAGCCCTCGGTTCATTGGGCCCTACCAGATCCTTGGTAGAGTAGGACCTGTTGCCTATCGACTCGCCTTGCCTCCGAACCTAGCCAACATCCACGACGTGTTTCACGTGTCTCAGCTTCGGAAGTACATAGCAGACCCTTCGCACGTGGTGCAGCCGGATGATGTGGAGGTTCGGGAGAACCTAAAGACTCCCGTCGGACCACTCAAGATTCTCGATCGTGGCGAGAAGCAGTTGATGAGCAAGATCATTCCGATGGTCAAAGTGCAATGGTCAGGAAGAACTCCTGAGGAGTGTACCTGGGAGCGAGAGGATGAGCTTCTCCGACAGTATCCCGACTTTCGAGACAAGTATGTTTCTGATTTTGAGGACAAAATCCTTAAAAAGGTGGGGTGAATGTAAGAACCCGCACCGCTAATTAAGGTAATTAGTAAATTAATTATGATAATTAAGAAACAATTCCATAATTGACCCTAATAATTATTAATGGGCTTAGATAATTGTATTGAGTGAGTAAAAATGCTGAAAGTCGCCTTTCGGAAGAAAAGCGCAGATACCGGTTCTGCTACTCGGTATAAATGCGTACCGGAAAAGTATCCCGGAAAATTATAATGAATGCATGATAATTACTAGAATATTATGTAGGACATGTAAAACAAGTTTCAAGTCAAAATGACGTAATCTGATGCCAGAACTGATACTGGCTATGAAAAAGCGCGTACCGGAAAGGTGCTCCGAAAAATAAAATAAAAATATGAAAAATCTTAGAAAAATGCGTAGGTCTATAATCTGAAGTTTGGGATCAAGATCTTTTACTTTGCTATTAAGGCTAATACTGCGCGTTATGACTCATGTGGCTATATAACCAACTTATGGCACATAACCCTAGGCATATGCAGCTTCTCTACGTGAGAATTTCTGCAGCCTGGGCAGCCACCTTGCCATTCTCTTCATTCCTTCACCTTTGGAGCCAAGAAACCTCATTTCTTCTTGGTTCCTTCACAAAAACACTTGGTAATAGTGAGTGTGATCCTTGGGTTTGGTGTGGGTGGAATCATTCTGAGTTGTGCTACTGTTTGAGGGAGAGTTTGGGGCTGAGTTTCCTTCCTTGGTTGGTTGGGTCCTTGTTCTTGAGTTGTGAAGCCTCAAGGAGCTTCCTTTGTGTTGAAAGGGGCAAGCTTTGCACCCTTTTCGTACACCTTGGTGTGGCCTGAGTTGAGGAGCTTGTGGAGAGCTCCAAGAGCTTCATACCTCTGTCCAATTCTGTCTTAAGCCTTGGGGTAAGTTATCTCACCATGATCATGAGTTTATCTTGCTTAAAAGTGGTGTCTTGGCATGTAAAAGATTAAAATGAAGTAACCAACACCTAAATGAACTTGTATATGCTTAAAGATGCATGCTTTAACGTGTACATGTGTTAAAAGTTGGATCTTTGGGATGGATATTCACGAAATGCAGAAACTGCATTCTGTCGTGAGATATCCGGATATGGTATCCGGATATTGATATCCGGATATGGGATCTGGGTATCCGGATATGGCATATCCGGATATGTCCAGTGTGATATCCGGATATGGCATATCCGGATATCCTGGGTTTGCGCAGACAGTAGCTGTTCTGCATGAACAGTAAGCTATTGGGTGTGTGTGGACCCTAGTTTAAGGAAGTTGAACTTCTGTAATTAATGAACTAAGTCAGAATCATATGATTAAGGGCTTATGGCTTTGTTGGAAGCCTTAAGACGTAAAACGTAAAGGAAAGGCGTAGTCTTTAAGTTGTATGCTTGTGATGCACGAATATTAATGTATTATTGGTCCATATCAGATTGTGATTCTGCTGTTTGTGGACTTGTGAGTGGTTGGACTCTTGGCTGGGATAGCTAGCTTGCAAGGTAAGCTTTCGTGTCCTCGGTTTAGCCATTTTGTTGTTCCACCATGTCCCATGGGGATGGGTTTATGCATGCTGTGTTACATGCTTTATTGTTTTAGAAATGCTGTTGAGCTATTTATATGCAATGAGCTTTTATGAGATGCATGTGGTGTCCACCTAGACGGTAATCCTGAGTATGTAGTACATACAAGATGGAGAAGCTGTGGGTGATGTGCAGGTAGTATCCATGTACTCATGTAGGCATAGACGTATTCCTACATTTCTCTGGCCAGTAGATTTGAAAGCACACATGGCATGATTAATTGCTGCATCGCATGATTTTTGGAACTTATATTGTAATACTGTTTTTGAACTTATATTACACATGTAAGTGAGCTTGGGGTGGAGACTCCTTGAGGACCCCTTGTCTTACTGAGATTTCTTGTTAGAGATCTCACCCCACGTTTGGGGACGCTTATTTCAGGATCAGGTAATGTTGAGGGCTCAGGCGGCAGGAGGCCCGAGCTGAGTTGATATGATGATATGCTGACTGTTGTTATGTTTTCCGCTTTGTTTGATTATGCTAATTATGTTGAGACTGTTATTGGGCTTTGTTGCCTTATTTGGTGAGCATGGGGTTTGTCCATGTCACATGGTTTGACTATTGTCCTTTAAATTGATGTTGTAATTAAAGTATCAGGATTTTGACCCAGGCTGCATGTTGTAGTCCTGTGGCTTTAGATACTCACTTTATAATTATTTATGAGGTATTCAGTTAGTTGTCTTGCAATTTACATACAGGCAGTATTTTATGAAATTGATTAAGTAAACAAGTTGGTTAAGTTTAATGACGTCATAATTGAATTAAAGAAAAATTATTCCGCATTTTAATTAAGCGTGGCTTAATACGATAGTATGTTAACAATCCGGGTCGACACGGGCTGTTACACCATCACTGAGGCAGTGCGTAAATGGCTTCCTTATTTGTTGGGGCGGCGATTCACCATTCATACTGATCAACGAAGTCTGAGGGAACTTATGACGCAAATTATTCAAGCCCCTGAGCAACAGTATTACTTGTCAAAACTCTTGGGGTATGACTATACTATTGTGTACAAGCCTGGTGCCTCTAATCAGGTAGCGGATGCTCTGTCTCGCCTGGAGGAATCACCTGCGATGTTATGGGTCCTTACTGTTCCACAATTCGAGTTTATCAGCAAACTTAAAGAAACTTACCTACAGGAACCAGATGTGCAACAACTGCTACAACAGTTGGAGTCCGATACCTACTCTCATCCGCACATGAAGGTCGTGCAAGGGCTACTACTGTACAAGGACAAATTTTTTATTCCGTCTCAATCTCCACTCAAACAGTTATTGTTATCAGAATTCCACGCTTCCCTTGTGGCTGGACATATGAGGGTTAGCAAAACCTTTGGTCGTCTCAAAGAAAATTTCTATTGGCAAGGAATGAAAGCTGATGTGACAAATTTTGTCAAACAATGTCTTGTTTGTCAACAAGTAAAATCCTCTACCCAGGCACCCATTGGTTTGCTGCAACCAATTGCAATTCCCACACGGGTATGGAAGGACGTCTCTTTAGATTTTATTGTTAGGCTCCCTTCTTTCCAAAACCACACGGTGATCCTAGTGGTGGTGGATCATTTTTCAAAGGCAGCCCATTTTGGAATGCTTACTACTCATTTCACAGCTGCCAAAGTAGCAGATGTGTTTGCTCAGCTGGTTTGCAAGCTACATGGGATGCCCAAAAACATGATTTCAGATCGCGACCCAATATTTTTAAGTCATTTTTTGAAAGAGCTTTTCAAACTCAGTGGCACCAAATTGCGTTTATCAACGGCTTATCATCCTCAAAGTGATGGCCAAACTGAAGTAGTCAACCGCACAGTTCAGCAGTACCTTCGAGCTTTCGTTCATGAACAACCTCGCAACTGGGGTAAATTCCTCCATTGGGCTGAATGGTGTTACAACACTACCATCCACTCTGCTACTGGCATGACACCATTTCAGGTTGTCTATGGAAGGGACCCCCCTTCTATCCCAGCTTACACTTTAGGAACGAGCTCCATAGATGCTGTGGATAATGAGTTAGGCAACAGAGAGACTATACTAGCCAGACTTAAACACCGCCTGTTGAAAGCTCAAGAGAGCATGAAGAAATTAGCTGACCAGCATCGCCGTCATCACGAGTTCACCAAACGGGATTGGGTCATGGTACGACTCAGACCTTACCGCCAGACATCAGTATCAAAGGTCCATTCTCAGAAGCTTGCTAAACGCTTCTATGGACCGTATCAGATTATCTGATGCATCAACCCGGTCGCCTTCGAACTAGAGTTACCCCCGGGTTCAAGATTCATCCGGTTTTTCACGCATCCTTACTTAAGCCCTTCTTTCCAATGGATGCAAGTGTTCCTGATCAGCCTCTACCTTTGCCTGACGATGCCAATAACAATCAACCGGTGATTCAGCCTTTGGCGGTGTTGGATATACAACCTGGATCTGGACCAGAAACAACCAGAGTGTTAATTCAATGGCAAGGCTTGTACCCTGAGGATGCTTCCTGGGAACTGTTGACCGACCTGCAATTAGCCTATCCCTCCTTCCACCTTGAGGACAAGGTTGGTCTTGATAGGGTAGGGGATGATATGAGCCCACACCTTGAGCAACTGGGCCAATTCAGTGAGGATACGACCCATATAGAGGAAGACACAGCAGAGCCTCAAGTTACACCAAAGGCTAGGTGGGCCAAGCGTCAGAAGAATAAACCAAAGTGGATGCGTGACTATCACATGGTCTAGAATGAAGATACTGATGATTCTAGAAGGGGATTGCATCGTGGAATAGTTAGTTAGCGGATTCATCGCTATGGTGTGGACACCATTTGCTATTAGTTTTGCATTCTGTTAGTTTCTTTGATTATTCTGTTATGCTCGTGAGAGGTGTGATGCTCACTGATCTTTTTGTATTTAAACACCCTGAGTACTCTTGAAATGGCAAGCAGTCTTCAGTTACTTCTTTTCTTTTCTCTGATTATGAAGGAGGTCACCTCACCCTCGAAGTGAGGCCTTATCAGCTACCAACATGTAACAGCCCGTGTTAACCCGGATTGTTAACATACTATCGTATTAAGTCACGCTTAATTAAAATGCGGAATAACTTTTTCTTTAATTCAATTATGACGTCATTAACCTTAGCCAAATTGATTACTTAATCAATTTCATAAAATACTGCCTGTATGTAAATTGCAAGACAACTAACTGGAATACCTCATATATAGATAATAAGTGAGTATCTAAAACCACAGAACTACAACACGTAGCCTGGGTCAAAATCCTGATACTTTAATTACATCAGCAATTTAAAAGACAATAATCAAACCATGTGGCATGGACAAACCCCATGCTCACCAAATAAGGCAACAATGCCCAATCAACAGTCTCAACATAATAATATAAATAAAGCGGAAAACATAACAGCAGTCAGCATATCATCATATCAACTCAGCTCGGGCCTCCTGCCACCTGAGCCCTCAACATTACCTGATCCTGAAATAAGCGTCCCCAAACGTGGGGTGAGATCTCTAACAAGAAATCTCAGTAAGACAAGGGGTCCTCAAGGAGTTTCCACCCCAAGCTCACTTACATGTGTAATATAAGTTCAAAAACAGTATTTACAATATAAGTTCCAAAACTATGCGATGCAGCAATTAATCATGCCATGTGTGTTTATCAAATCTACTGGCCAGTGAAATGTAGGAATACGTCTATACCTACATGAGTACATGGACGCTACCTGTACCTCACCCACAGCCTCACCATCTTGTATGTACTACATACTCAGGCTTACCGTATAGGTGGACACCACATGCATCTCATAAAAGCACATTGCATATAAATAGCTCAACAGCATTTCCAAAACATTAAAGCATGTAACACAGCATGCATAAACCCATCCCCATGGGACATGGTGGAACAACAAAATGGCTAAACCGAGGACACGAAAGCTTACCTTGCAAGCTAGCTATCCAAGCCAAGAGTCTAACCACTCACAAGTCCACAAACAGCAGTATCACAATCTGATATGGACCAATAATACATCAATATTTATGTATCATAAGCATACAACTTAAAGACTACGCCTTTTCTTTACGTTTTACGTCTTAAGGCTTCCAACCAAGCCATAAGCCCTTAATCACATGATTCCGACTTAGTTTATTAATTACAGAAGTTCAACTTCCTTAATCTAGGGTCCACACACACCCAATAGCTTACTGTTCACACAGCACAGCTACTGTCTGCGCAAACCCAGAATATCCGGATATCAGAAGGGACATATCCGGATATGCCATATCCGGATATCACACTGGACATATCCGGATATGCCATATCCGGATACCCAGGTCCCATATCCGGATACCATATCCGGATATCGATATCCGGATATCTGTTCGACAAATATCCGGATATCTCACGACAGAATGCAGTTTCTGCATTTCGTGAATATCCATCCCAAAGATCCAACTTTTAATATATAGGTTTACTTATGTGTTAGTTACATGTTAAACTCATTAACATACCAAGATAACACTTTTAAACAAGATAAACTCATGATCATGGTGAGGTAACTTACCCCAAGGCTTAAGATAGGAGTAGACAGAGATATAAAGCTCTCTTTGAAGCTCCTAGGTTCTGTCTTTGTGGAAGAACGAAAATGGCACACCACCCTTCCCAACAAGCCTCAAAGGTAGATCCTTGAAGCCACACAAGCAAGAACAAGGCCCCAACCAAACCAAGGAAGGAACTCAGCCTCACACTCTCCCTCAAACAGCAACACCCTCAGAACACAAGACCTCAACCTCCTTACAATGCACTCACTCAAGTGTTTCCAAGGTGAAAGAGGAAGGATTTAAGCTAAAGGTGGCAACTTGGTGGTTTCTCTCAAGCAAAATGGTCAAGGAGGAAGGAAGGGAGAAGGGAAGGCAAGCTGCAGCCACCCAAGTCACGTAGGAGTTTTAAAATGCCTAGGGTTTTGTGCCTAATGTGTCTATTTATAGGCACAAGGCCACACGCGCAGTATTAGCCTTAATAGCAAAGTAAAAGATCTTGATCTCAAACTTTGGAATCTAGACCTACGCATTTTTCTAAGATTTGTCATATTTTTATTTTATTTTTCGGAGCACCTTTCCGGTACGCGCTTTTCCATAGCCAGTATCAGTTCTGGCATCAGATTACGTTATTTTGACTTGAAACTTGTTTTACAAGTCCTACATAATATTCTAGTAATTATCATGTATTCGTTATAATTTTCCGGGATACTTTTCCGGTACGCATTTATACCGAGTAGCAGAACCGGTATCTGCGCTTTTCTTCCGAAAAGCGGCTTTCAGCATTTTTATTCACTCAGTATAATTATTTAAGCCCATTAATAATTATTAGGGTCAATTATGGAATTATTTCCTAATTATCATAATTAATTCACTAATTACCTTAATTAACGGTGCGGGTTCTTACATTCACCCCACCTTTTTAAGGATTTTGTCCTCAAAATCAGAAACATACCTGTCTCGAAAATCGGGATACTGTCAGAGAAGCTCATCCTCTCGCTCCCACGTGCACTCCTCGGGACTACGCCCAGTCCACTGCACCTTGACCATCGGAATGATCTTGTTCCTAAGCTGTTTCTCGCCTCGATCGAGAATCTTGAGTGGTCCGACGGGAGTCTTTAGGTTCTCCCGAACCTCCACATCATCCGGCTGCACCACGTGCGAAGGGTCTGCTATGTATTTCCGAAGCTGAGACACGTGAAACACGTCGTGGATGTTGGCTAGGTTCGGAGGTAAGGCGAGTCGATAGGCAACAGGTCCTACTCTACCAAGGATCTGGTAGGGCCCAATGAATCGCGGGCTCAACTTCCTCACTCCGAGTGCCCGTCCAACACCGGTGACAGGTGAAAGTTTCACAAACACGTGCTCACCCTCACTGAACTCCAGTGGTCGATGCTTGACATCATAGTAGCTTTTCTGGCGATTCTGCGCCTGCTTCAACTTTTCCCTGATCATCTGGATCTGCTGGGTAGTATCTTGGACAAAGTCCAAGCCAAATAACTCTTTATCTCCAACCTCAGACCAGCAGGTAGGAGTCCGACACCTCCTACCATACAGCGCCTCGTAGGGTGCCATGCCCAGACTAGCATGAAAACTGTTGTTGTACGAGAATTCTACCAACGGAAGGTACCTATCCCATGCAGAACCCTGCTCCAACGTGCAAGCTCTCAACATGTCCTCCAATGTCTGGATGGTCCGCTCAGTCTGTCCGTCAGTCTGAGGGTGATAGGCGGTACTCAATCTCAACTGCGTACCAAAAGCCTCCTGCAGCGCCTCCCAGAACCGAGAAGTGAACTTCGGGTCCCTATCACTGATGATACTCTCGGGCACCCCGTGAAGCCTCACAATCTCGCGGACATATAGCTTGGCCAACTGCTATGTAGTGAAGCTCACCTTCACTGGAAGAAAATGGGCAGACTTGGTCAATCTGTCCACAATGACCCAAATAGAGTCACAACCAACCTGAGTTTTGGGCAATCCCACCACGAAGTCCATGGAAATACTCTCCCACTTCCACTGTGGAATCTCCAGAGGTTGAAGTTTACCAGACGGTTTCTGGTGTTCGATTTTTACCTTCTGACAAATCAGGCACTTGGACACGTAGACCGCTATGTCCTTCTTCATGCCCGGCCACCAAAAATTCCTTTTTAAGTCCTGATACATTTTCGTAGCACCAGGGTGGATAGTGAACCGGCCCTTATGAGCCTCTGCCATAACCTCTTCGGTCAATGGCCCTCGAGGAATAACAATCCTCTTCTTGAACAGCAGCAATCCATCCTCGTTCCAAGACACACCGTCCTGGTTCTTCACATAATCAAGGCACTCTCTTTGCACTTGCGCCTCTTTAATCTTTTCCATCAGCTCATTAATCACTCCTGCTGTTTCCATTTCGAGCAGTGCGCCCCCAAACAAGGAGTTCACTCTCAAGTCTCTGAACTTTTCGATCACCTCGTAGTCGCTCATCATCAAGCTGGATAAGCTCACGGATTTCCGACTCAAAGCATCGGCTACCACATTGGCCTTGCCAGGATGGTACCTCAACTCAAAGTCGTAGTCCTTCAAGAACTCCATCCATCTTCGATGTCTCATGTTCAACTCCTTTTGGTCGAACAGATACTTCAGGCTCTTGTGATCACTGAATACAGCAAACTTCATGCCAAACAGGTAATGCCTCCAAATCTTGAAAGCAAAAACAATGGCTGCCAACTCCAAGTCGTGAGTCGGGTAGTTCTCCTCATGAGGTTTCAACTGTCTTGAAGCATAGGCAACAATTTTCCCTTTCTGCATCAACACACAGCCTAGCCCCTTTCCAGAGGCATCGCAGTATAACTCAAACTGTTCCGCAGGATCAGGAAGAACTAACACTGGAGCAGTAGTCAGTCTCTCCTTCAACTCTTGGAAACACTCCTCACACTCATGTGTCCACACGAATGGAGTCTCCTTTCGGGTAAGGCGAGTCATCGGTAGCACCATCTTGGAGAATCCCTCTATGAACCTCCTATAGTACCCTGCTAAACCCAAGAAGCTTCTCACTTCTGTAACCGTCTTGGGCCTCTCCCAGTCCATCACGGCCTCAATCTTGTTAGGATCAACTGCAACTCCATTAGCAGAAATCACATGACCCAGAAATTTCACCGCCTTGAGCCAAAACTCGCATTTCGACGGCTTAGCATATAGCTTTTTCTCTTTTAGCACTTGCAAAACAATCTTCAAGTGCTCAGTATGTTCCTCCTCCGTCTTGGAGTAAATCAAGATGTCGTCAATGAAGACGATCACAAACTGGTCCAGGTACGGCTGGAAGATCCTGTTCATGTAGTCCATGAACACTGCGGGTGCATTGGTGAGTCCAAACAGAATCACCAAATACTCATAGTGCCCGTCCCTCGAGCGAAACGCTGTCTTTGGGACATCCTCCGGCTTTACCCGTATCTGATGGTAACCGGACCGGAGATCGATCTTGGAATATACGCAAGCACCCCTGAGCTGATCCAGCAAATCATCAATGCGAGGAAGAGGGTACTTGTTCTTGATTGTCACCTTGTTCAACTGTCTGTAGTCGGTGCACAACCGCATGGTCCCATCTTTCTTTTTCACGAAAATGACCGGTGCTCCCCAGGGAGACACACTCGGCCGAATAAAATCTTTCGCTGAAAGCTCCTCAATATGCTTCTTCAGCTCCGCCAACTCTGGTGGCGACATCCGGTATGGAGCCAACGAGATAGGCCCCACACCAGGCAATAAATCATTGGAGAACTCTATCTCCCTCTGTGGTGGAAACTCAGGAATCTCCTCAGGAAACACCTCGAGGAATTCCCTCACCACAGGAATGCCAGTGAGATCCTCCTGTGTCCCACTCACCAAACCTCCCAACATGACATAGCCAAAAGCCCCTGCTCTCAAGGCCCTCCTCGCTTGCAGGACTGAAATGAACGGTGAGGAACTGGCTGTGGATCCACCCGGAGACATCACCACTTTCTTGGCGCAACAATCAATCAGTGCACAGTTTCTGGACAACCAATCCATGCCCAGAATAATCTCAAGGTTGGCCATCGGTAATCCTATCAGATCTACCGAGAAGTCACGGCCATCCCACTGAAACGCTACATCGCGATGAACAGTGGAGGTCAAACATTTTTCTCCGGTGGCGGTGGTCACCCGCATCGGTGGAGAAAGCACATCACTGGGCAACTCAAGCCCCACAGCAATAGGGGTAGCAACAAAAGAGTGCGTTGCCCCGGAATCAAAAAGCACATCAACAGCTGAACCACCAATGGTAACAGTACCTCTGACCAGGTTCGGAGCTCTGTCCGACTGCTGACGATCCAACGTATACACATGCCCCGTAGTAGGTGGCACTGCTGGTGCCCCAGTAGGAACCATCTGCAATGGCACAGCCTGCACTGCAGCAACTCTCGCCGTCGGGCAATCTCTGGAATAGTGGCCCTCCTTGCCACACTGGAAGCATATCAGCTGTCCGGTAGAACACGGCCCAAAATGTGACTTCCCGCATCCCGAACATCTGGGAGCAGGAGGTCTCGCTGTGTTCCCCTGAGTAGCAGTCTTTCTAAACTGGTTTGGCGCTTGCTTAGCCGCCAACTGTTTGCCCTTGCCCTTGTTTGCAAAATTTTTGTTCTTCCAGGGAGTAGAACCGCCAGTACCCTGTGGTACTTCAATCTTGGCCTTCTTGGCCTGACTCGCACGGCAATAGTCCTCAATGTCGCGGCACTGCTGTACTAAAGCTCCGAAGTCTCTCGAAGCAGAACCAGCAAGATGTCTGGCAATGTCCTCATTAAGTCCCCTCCGGAACTTAGCAGCCAAGAATGTAGGAGTAGGCCTCGCCATCCTGAAGTGTGAAAACTTCACCAGCTCATTAAACTTGGCCAGGTACTCGTCGACAGACAACGAGCCCTGAACCAAGCGGTCAAACTCTCCCTGTTTCCTTTCCTGAGAGTCATATGGAAAATACTGACCCAGAAAGCTCTCCTCGAAGAATGGCCACGTCATCACATGGCCCTGCATCTCGTAGATGTGAGAAAGATTGGTCCACCACTCATGGGCCTCGCCCTCCAGCATGTAAGTGGCGAACAACAGCTTCTGCGGATCGGTACACTGCATGATCCGGAAAATCTTGTCCAGCGCCTGTAGTCATCTGGCAGCAGCAATGGGATCATAAGATCCGTCGAAAGTAGGTGGCTTATGCTTGCGGAAAGCATTCAGCCGACGATCGATCTCGTCACGATCCTCAGCAAATACGGGGATAGTCTGCATAGCCCCCGTCAAGTGACTGCCCTCACCCATCTGACTCTGGGTGTCCTCCTGTTGACTAGGCGGAGGTGGAGGCGGTGGCGGCGGTGGAGGTGGTGGAGGACACTGGCCAGCAGCAGGACCAGCCCTCAACACCTCCAACATGACCCTCATCATAGTCATGTTGGCCATCCGATTCTCCTCCAGAACCTCTGCCGTGGCTCGCCGGTTCGCATCTCGAATAGCGTCCAGCATCGCCTGGTTTGCCAACCTCGTGGCTTCCGGGTCGGCTAGTCAGGCCGCCTGCATCTCAGCCAATGCAGCCAAGATAGGATCCGATTGATCCTCGCTCGTACTCATGTTCCTCCTTGGTGGCACCATGACTCTGCACAAGTTACACAAAGAATGAGTTGATCAGACCCACGCCATGTGGTCACATATGCATTATCATAACACACACCAATCAGAGAGAACGCAAAGTAGACACGCAACGACACATCCTAAGTTATTGCAATACATACAGGCTTTTCCCTGGAAAGTGCTCTGATACCATAAAATGTAACAGCCCGTGTTAACCCGGATTGTTAACATACTATCGTATTAAGCCACGCTTAATTAAAATGCGGAATAACTTTTTCTTTAATTCAATTATGACGTCATTAACCTTAGCCAACTTGATTACTTAATCAATTTCATAAAATACTGCCTGTATGTAAATTGCAAGAAAACTAACTGGAATACCTCATATATAGATAATAAGTGAGTATCTAAAACCACAGAACTACAACACGTAGCCTGGGTCAAAATCCTGATACTTTAATTACATCAGCAATTTAAAAGACAATAATCAAACCATGTGGCATGGACAAACCCCATGCTCACCGAATAAGGCAACAATGCCCAATCAACAGTCTCAACATAATAATATAAATAAAGCGGAAAACATAACAGCAGTCAGCATATCATCATGTCAACTCAGCTCGGGCCTCCTGCCACCTGAGCCCTCAACATTACCTGATCCTGAAATAAGCGTCCCCAAACGTGGGGTGAGATCTCTAACAAGAAATCTCAGTAAGACAAGGGGTCCTCAAGGAGTTTCCACCCCAAGCTCACTTACATGTGTAATATAAGTTCAAAAACAGTATTTACAATATAAGTTCCAAAACTATGCGATGCAGCAATTAATCATGCCATGTGTGTTTATCAAATCTACTGGCCAGAGAAATGTAGGAATACGTCTATACCTACATGAGTACATGGACGCTACCTGTACCTCACCCACAGCATCACCATCTTGTATGTACTACATACTCAGGCTTACCGTATAGGTGGACACCACATGCATCTCATAAAAGCACATTGCATATAAATAGCTCAACAGCATTTCCAAGACATTAAAGCATGTAACACAGCATGCATAAACCCATCCCCATGGGACATGGTGGAACAACAAAATGGCTAAACCGAGGACACGAAAGCTTACCTTGCAAGCTAGCTATCCAAGCCAAGAGTCCAACCACTCACAAGTCCACAAACAGCAGTATCACAATCTGATATGGACCAATAATACATCAATATTTATGTATCATAAGCATACAACTTAAAGACTACGCCTTTTCTTTACGTTTTACGTCTTAAGGCTTCCAACCAAGCCATAAGCCCTTAATCACATGATTCTGACTTAGTTTATTAATTACAGAAGTTCAACTTCCTTAATCTAGGGTCCACACACACCCAATAGCTTACTGTTTACACAGCACAGCTACTGTCTGCGCAAACCCAGAATATCCGGATATCAGAAGGGACATATCTGGATATGCCATATCCGGATATCACACTGGACATATCCGGATATGCCATATTCGGATACCCAGGTCCCATATCCGGATATCAATATCCGGATATCGATATCCGGATATCTGTTCGACAAATATCCGGATATCTCACGACAGAATGCAGTTTCTGCATTTCGTGAATATCCATCCCAAAGATCCAACTTTTAACACATGTACACGTTAAAGCATGCATCTTTAAGCATATATAGGTTTACTTATGTGTTAGTCACATGTTAAACTCATTAACATACCAAGATAACACTTTTAAACAAGATAAACTCATGATCATGGTGAGGTAACTTACCCCAAGGCTTAAGATAGGAGTAGACAGAGATATAAAGCTTTCTTTGAAGCTCCTAGGTTCTGTCTTTGTGGAAGAACGAAAATGGCACACCACCCTTCCCAACAAGCCTCAAAGGTAGATCCTTGAAGCCACACAAGCAAGAACAAGGCCCCAACCAAACCAAGGAAGGAACTCAGCCTCACACTCTCCCTCAAACAGCAACACCCTCAGAACACAAGACCTCAACCTCCTTACAATGCACTCACTCAAGTGTTTCCAAGGTGAAAGAGGAAGGATTTAAGCTAAAGGTGGCAACTTGGTGGTTTCTCTCAAGCAAAATGGTCAAGGAGGAAGGAAGGGAGAAGGGAAGGAAAGCTGCAGCCACCCAAGTCACGTAGGAGTTTTAAAATGCCTAGGGTTTTGTGCCTAATGTGTCTATTTATAGGCACAAGGCCACACACGCGCAGTATTAGCCTTAATAGCAAAGTAAAAGATCTTGATCTCAAACTTTGGAATCTAGACCTACGCATTTTTCTAAGATTTGTCATATTTTTATTTTATTTTTCGGAGCACCTTTCCGGTACGCGCTTTTCCATAGCCAGTATCAGTTCTGGCATCAGATTACGTTATTTTGACTTGAAACTTGTTTTACAAGTCCTACATAATATTCTAGTAATTATCATGCATTCGTTATAATTTTCCGGGATACTTTTCCGGTACGCATTTATACCGAGTAGCAGAACCGGTATCTGCGCTTTTCTTCCGAAAAGCGGCTTTCAGCATTTTTATTCACTCAGTATAATTATTTAAGCCCATTAATAATTATTAGGGTCAATTATGGAATTATTTCCTAATTATCATAATTAATTCACTAATTACCTTAATTAACGGTGCGGGTTCTTACACAACACATCCTCAAGGGACAAAGACTCCTTACCATAAATGTTGCTTGATTTCTTTCTTGTTTTGTCAGGTGGGTCTAGGAGGAGCCCATGGGGGGAAATCACTACCAATGAGCTAAGGTATTGAGTTTATGAGTCCTTCCACTTATATGAACTTTTTTTTGGGTGAAATAAAGGGCTTTTACAGCCCAAAACACAACTAAACAAAGTAAACGTTCCTAATGCTAGTTACAACACAAACATCAGCAAAAAATAAACAACTAAGCCCAGGAGGAACATGACTAAACTCCTTGTAGATAGAGCTCTGATTAGGACATATCAAATGGTTGGCTAGCCAATCAGCACACTGATTTCTTTCACGGTGTATGTGTTGAGCCTTGAGATCCAGTCTTTGTTCATCCAAGTCCGAATGCGAGTAACAATATGCGACTCTCGGACAGCATTACCTTTGTTGGTAAGCAACGTGATCACCGAAGTGGAGTCACTTTCAATTATAAGTTTCTTGAACCCTTTGTTCCAAGCAAATTCCAAAACCTTTCAGTATATACCCCATAATTCCGCCATAAACGTTGATGCAATGCCCACATGATAGGCAAAGTCCCCACTTATATGAACTTTACTTAGTCTATTACCAACTAATGTGAGACTTTATCACACTTGAATATTGCTTGGTTGGATGAGATCTGGTCAGGGAAATGTATGAGCCAAATATGAGGAGGTATTGATTATGTGTGAGGAGTTATTAATTACTCTGGGAGCAAATCTACCAACAATCTACAAGCGCACATATCTAGCAACATAGGGTCTTGCGAGTCCTAGATTATCATCCTTAGGGAAAAGTGTTAAAGTGGTGCCTTAAAGAAGTGTATAAAAGAAAACGTAAAATGAAACATAGTAAAAGTAAAGAGCTGAAGAGATCAAGGAGCCAATTTATTCTAAGCTCAGTTTAGCCTTTGAGTACTGCTAACAGCTCAATCAAACAGAGTTGATTATTCTGTAATGGTTATGTACTAGATTTAATACTGATACTTAATCGTAGCTCCTTGGGAAGAAGCAAAAACAACAAGTGAAGAGTAAATTTTTAAGAATCCTTAAAAGTAAAATAGAACAAGATCAGGGAGCAAAGAGTTAACAACTTTAGGAAGTATTTGACTTGTTGAGAACAGAATGTGAGAATCACAACAGAACAAAGATTCAAAATTATATTACAAAAAAATATATTCAAAATTAATAACATAGAAAGATGTAATCTTAGGTTGGTATTTTTGCCTCACTAGTGTTGCTCTCAAGACTCAGCACTACTCCCACAATGGGTTTAGCTTCGGGTGCCTTTCTTTGCCTTGAATACAAATCCCTCCATCATTCAAGTTTTGCTGCCTTAGACAGTCTAAACATATCCCTATACCCCAAACAACCTTAGAAGTTCTATTATGTTATGACCCAAGGAAGTTTGTTCTTGCCCCTTATCCCTAAGTGAAATTTAGAAGATGCTAGAAAGGATGTTGTTGAGATTTCTCTTGTTCTTGCACAGGTAGGTTGGGCCTGTTGCATCCCTAAGCCCAATGGGCTCTCGTGTGAGGGGGCGTGTTGAGATATATAGTCCAATATTGGTTGTATGTGCAACTAATGTGGAGTTTATAAGGTCTTGGGCTTGGGATACACCACCCCAAAAGCTACCTCGAAGGGTGGGAGTGTTCAAGACCTTATAAACTCCACATTAGTTGCACATACAACCAATGTGAGACTATATATCTCAACACGCCCCCTCACACGAGAGCCCATTGGGCTTGAAGAGTGGATGATGCAACAGGCTCAACCTACCTGTGCTAAGAGAGTCCACAAGAGAAAGTGGGGAACGGCGAGGCTCTGATACCAAGTAAAGAACCTTGGGATACACCACCCCAAAAGCTAGCTCATTCCAAGACCTTATAAACGCTAAAGAGGCCAATTGTAACACCCCGTGTTAACCCGGTTTGTTAACATGTCATCGTATTAAGCCACGCTTAATTAAAAATTTACGGAATATATTTTTCTTTTCAATTATGACGTCATTAACATTACCAAGTTGAATTACTTAATTCATTTTCATAAAATATTATCTGTATATAAATTGCAAGACATCTAACTGAAATACCTCAAAACATAATATAAAGTGGGTATCTAAGGTCACGGATCTACAGCACGTAGTCCGGACAATATCCTGACACATTATACAATTATCGTTTGAAAACATAAAGACAAGACAATGTGGCATGGACAATCCCCATGCTCACCAAATAAGGCAACAAAGCCCCAACAGCAGTCTCAACTCAAATATCAGAATACTGACAGAAAACATAAACAGCATCCAATATCCAGTCATGTCAGCATACAGCAAGTATATATATCAACTAAGCTCTGGCCTCCTGTCACCCGAGGTTTCAACCCCTGGGTTACTTGAACCTGAAATAAGCGTCCCCAAACGTGGGGTGAGATAACTAAACAAGAAATCTCAGTAAGACAATGGGTCCTTAAGGATCTTCCACCCCAAACTCACTTACATGTGCAATATAAGTTCGAAAGTAGTAATTTCAATATACGTTCCAAAACTATGCAGTGCAACAGATATTCATGTCATGTGTGTTATCACTATTCTACTGGCCAGAGAAATGTAGGAATACGTCTATTACCCACATAGTAGTACAAGGAACATCGCTTGCACCTCACCACAGTCTCGCCATCTTGTATGTACTACATACTCAGGCTTACCGTATAGGTGGACACCACATGCATATCATAAAGGCACATTGCATATAATAGCTCAACAACATTTTCAAGTATAAAAGCATGTAACACAACATGCATATAAACCATCCCCCCATGGGACATGGTGGAACCAAACAATGGCAAAGCCGAGGACACAAAAGCTTACCTTGCAAGCTCACTACCCAATGCCAAGAGTCCACACAGCTCAACGTTCACAAACAGTACAATCACAATTTATTTGAACCAATAATTATATCAATAATTGAATACTTCAAGCATACTCATAAAGACAATGCCTTTCTCTTACATTTAACGTCTTAAGGCTTCTCACAAAGCCCAAGCCCTTAACCACTTAGGTTCTGACTTAAATAATTTATTACAGAAATACCACTTCATCAAACTAGGGTCCACAACCCATACATCAAATCTGTATGAACAGTACCTTACTGTTCATCGAAATCCCAGAATATCCGGATATATGTCGGGGGCATATCCGGATATCCATCTGTCAATATCCGGATATCCAGATCCCCATATCCGGATATCAATATCCGGATATCCAGATCCCCATATCCGAATATCAATATATGGATATCCATATCCGGATATTCACAACCAAATATCTGGATATTTCGCGATAGAACACAGATTCTGCAATTTGAGAAAATCCAATCCAATGGTCCAACTTTTAACTCCTTAACACGTTAAAGCATGCATTTTTACTCTGTTTTAAGGTTCATATATGAGTTGGTTACTTGTTTAACCCATTAACATGCAAAGACACCACCTTTGACCCATCAAAACTCAAGATCAAGTGAGGGAACTTACTCAAGGCCTCAAAATAGAATATGAAGGTGCTCTTGGAGCTCACACTTCAGCTCCAAGGTGCTGACTAACAAGAGAACGAAAATGGACCAACAAGACGAGTTCTTTCTTCACAAAGGTGACACTTTGAAGCTCAAAATGCCAACACCAAGGTTCCCACCACTCAACTCACAACTCAGCTCTCAACTGACTTCACACAGAGGCAAAAGGTTCAGAAAATGCACTCTCACACCCTCACAATGATGGCTTTCAAGTGTTTACAAGAAGAAAAGAGAAGGATCAATGCAAAATGTGTCAACTTTCTCAAGAATGGTGAAGAAGGCCAAGGGAACAGTGACAAGCTGCTCAGCCTCTTCACAAGTCACGTAGGAATGCATACTAAACCTAGGGTTTTGTGCAAACATGCATATATATATATAGCCATTTAAGCATTTAACGCGCAATATTAGCATTAATAGCTACGCTTAACATTTTAATCCCAAACTTTGGAATCTTAACCTACTTGTTTTTCTAAGATTTTTCATATTTTTATTTTATTTTTCGGAGCACCTTTCCGGTACACGCTTTTCGATAGCCAATATCAGTTCTAGCACCAGTTCTCATTATTTTGACTTGAAACTTGTTTTACAAGTCCTACATATTATTCTAGTAATTATCATGACCTTATTATAATTTTTCGGGATACTTCACCGATACGCATTTATACCAGGTAGCAGAACCGATATCTGCGCTTTTCGTCCGAAAAGCGACTTTTAGCATTATTACTCACTTACTATAATTATTAGAGCCTCATAATAATTATTAGGGTCAATTATGGAATTATTTCCTAATTATCATATTTAATTAATTAATCCCCTTAATTAACGGTGCGGGTTCTTACACCAATCCCCTGATATTTTCCCTTAACATCTGATGTGTCTCCAATTTATATGTATAAAGAGTTAATTTGAGCATGAAATTGATTTAAGAAAATAAGTAAAAGTTATGAGAATTATAATTAAAGTGTTATTTTATTCTCAATAATATTCTCATAAATTTTTTTATATTTTGCAGTAATTTTCAGGTCAATAAAAAGATAAATCGAAGAGCTCAAGTGGATTTTTTTCAGGATTTCTAAATCATATAATTAATTGAAGATCTTATTGAATACTCTCTTGAATATTTTTAAGGATATATTTTCTTTAAATATAAAAGGGAAGATTTTAAGGATTTGATTAAAAATATGACTGGAGATTCTAGTGAAGATTCCATTGAAGATCTTATGGAAAATTAAAAGATATGGTTTCATCACTATTAAAAGGGAACTCTTGGAAACAGAAGAATACTGACACATTTTGAAAGAGAGGAACACATATACAATAAGAAGATTTCATTTTTCAGAGCTCAAGACGAAGATTAAAGGACGAACAAAGCTTTGCAGTTGCGATCAACCATTATTCTTCTTCTACTCACGTAATCTATTTTAATTTCTTTTCTTGCTTTGTTTAAGACAAATATGTCTGGCTAATTTGTTTTGTAGTTAGGAATATGGATCCAATGTGAATTCTTGTTTTGGTTTAATTCTTTTCATTAATAAACTATTTTAAATTGTTTGTGTTTACCTTGATTTGCATGTTTACATTCTTGTATGCTCTGTCCAATTATATAGCGATAAAGAGGGTTAGAGTTCACAATAGATATATTAGGATCTTGATCTAGACATGGGTAGAACATCAATTCTTGCATGATCTAGACATAAGCTTGTAGGAATTGCAAACTTTTATAATTCATCGCGATAATGCTTAATCTAAAAGGGGTTTATAAGACATTAGGATTCTTATTGGGTTAAAGAAGTAAGACACCAGGATTTAACCAATTAATTCTTAGATGACGAATTGTTTGAAACAATTGAGATAGAATATTATTGAATTGAATTAAACCAATTAAGGGGGATCGGAGGTAAAGTAAACCTAACTGCATTTTTATTCATAATTTCAAATTCATCTTCTAAATCAATTTCTTTAGTCTGCATCTTTAATTGAATTTTTAATTAAATATTGGTTACTTGTTGAAATAACTTTTGAATGGTCTAACTTAGATAAAAGCGGTGAATTTATTGCTTGACTTGAGTCCTCGTGGGGTATGATACTCTACTCAGCATTTTATTAGTTGTTCGACTAGTGTACTTGTCGTGTTCGCAACAACGTTAGTTAACCAGAACATTAAAATAGAAACATCACAAAATCCATTAATGGTAGCAAGCTTATCAAGAGTTCAACCTAGGGGATACTTCCACTTCTCCCTTGCCTATGAAAATAACTAGCTCATACTATGGAACATTCTTACAAAGTTCCTAATTACAAGTCAAAAAACAGCAACAATGCACAAGAAAACTAAGAAAAATGCAATAAATAGAGGTATTAGGAGCATGACATAAGGTCTTATCCCCTTGTGTGCCAAAAAACTTCCTTCATCATGCTTTTCCTCAGCATTTAAGGTGTCTTTGCTTTCCTCAATTAATTTGAGGTGTTTATCAAATCTGACAATGACAGTTGTAATGTTACTTCTCTGTCTCCTGGCTGTTTTTTCCTTTTTAATCTTTTTTGTCTCTGTTATCTTACCTTCTCTTTCTTCCTCCAATTCAGCAGCAATTGTTATTAGAAATAACAGAAAAATGGTCAGAGTATGTAGTTTGCCTCCCAATTCGTGCGAGTTTCCACTTCAACGCATGGCTCCTGCCTAAAACGTAAAAAAAAGCGCATAAGGCCATAAAAATGATAACAAATGATTAAAATAACCTTAGAAACATGGTTTTTTTTTTTACTATAGAACAAATAGGATAGCTCCTCACTTTTCGAAGCTACCAAATATTCTAACAGATTGAACTAGAAGTTACATGGAAATTGCTTTCAATGTTTTTCTTTTTATCATGTTTCTATTATGTTAGTATTTGGAGGGTTGGCATCCTTGGAAACAGCTAGAGGTAAAAATATTAAGTCATTAAAATAAGAAGGATAATCTTTGCACTTCACCCTCAATAAGCAAACTACACAATTGCTATCACTCTTATTAATATATGCCTTTTTGTTAATTGACACACACATATAGAGGTAAACATTTCTACAGCCACTATGTACTTCCGCTAGTACATAGTTATAACATTAAAGTCGTTGTTTTTTTCTTTCTATCCTCATTCACTTTTCAAAACCTGTTTGCTAACGTGGAGAGAGACAGAAAAACAACTTTAAAGTTATAATTATGTACTTTCGGGAGTACATAATTATAAAAAGGTAGCTGTAGATAACCTTATCATATAGGAATTTGTTTTCCATATATATATATATATATATATATATATATATATATATAATCATTCCTGCAGCCGCTTTATGTACAACAACGACAAGTGTATGGTTATGATTCCCCACATTTAATGCTTTCATATTTTGTATGGTTATGATTCCCCGCATTTAATGCTTTCAAGTACATACATGGCAAGTATTTGATTGCTACATATACAACAGCTGCAGAAATGTAAACCCTATATATATATATATAGAGGAGGAATGTTTTTACTACCAAAATTTTCTACTACCAACTTACTACCAATCTAATCATCATTGAATCAAGGAGAGAGAATGCTAAGAATTTATGAAGAGAGAGAAAATATTGATCTAATGGTGATTAGATAGGTAGTAAATTAGTAATGGAAAATTTAGTAGTAAGAATATCCCTCCTCATATATATATATATATATATATATATATATATATGAGTGAAGATATTCTAACTACCAAAAATTCTTACTACTAACTTACTAACAATCACATCACCATTGAATCAAAGAGAGAGAATGTTAAAAAGATTTTGAAGAGAGAAGAAATGTTAATCTAATGGTGATTAGATAGGTAGTAAGTTGGTAGTGGAAAATTTTGGTAGTGAGAATATCCCTCATATATATATATATATATATATATATATATGGGTTTTATAATTCTCATGTAACATGAGAATTAAAATTTTCCTACACACCATTCGATTTCCGTGCTGATATGGGTCCCACACATGACTTTTTCTAATATATGGGTTTCACGTACTTTTTATCTCTATAACATAAGAATTCCCTTATCATGTAACATGAGAATTATAAAGCCATATATATATATATATATATATATATATATATATATATATATCAACACATATATTATATTACGTGTAATTGTGTATAGATCTTTATCATCCATGAACATCACTAATTTCTTTAAAAAACAAATACATCTAATTTATCATGTAGACCTATAACTACATAAATCAACCGGAACAACCCCTTTCTAAGCTCTCATCCCTTTCTAAACTCAAATAGCAAATACATATCAATTGCTTTAATTTCCCACCATCTGAAACTTCTGCTGAAGGATTTCAATTGACAGAACTCCAACTTATCAAGACTTCTCATAACCTGAAAGGAATGAGAACTAATTAAATTTTAGCAAAGTAGTGTCAGGTGTTAAAAACTTACACCTTAGTACTATATCTTAGAACCTTACAATAGCTAGCAGTATAGGGAGACAACCAATATCATTAACTTCAATTCCCCCTAAAAAGACTGAAAACTCAAAATTAAGAACCACTCTAGCTAACATCAGATCAACTGTATTAACTATAAAAAGCAGAAGATCAGAAAATGATTTCTAGATCTGAAGGAGAAGAAAATTATACAAACCATCATAGTTTGGTATGAACTCAAACTTAGGGGCAAAAAAAATTGAATAAATTTTTTCATATAAATATCATCAAATATACCAAACAAAAACTATTTTTTTTTAACCGTGTAAACCAAAAGGTCACTTGCTAGGTTTTTCCAGATGCTTTAATTAGTCAGCATCCAGCATCTGCAGAACAGCATGCTAAGAAGTATATATATGTAAGAAAAATATAGAAAATATGAGAAGTGATGTACATATTGTGCAAGCCTAATTAGTTGCTAGCTACGGTTAGTTCTAGCATGAGAAGGGAAAGGGAGAAAAAGAAGAGACAGAAAAACAGATATAGTAAAAGAAAGTGAAAAGGGGATAGGAAGAAAAAAATGGTGATGGGGCGACGAGAAGAGAGTGAGTACGCATAGTTTCAAGCATGAAACATCATCATCCAAGAAAACACCATGTGTGCTCACTCTCTTCTGTCACCTCCCTTACCCTTATAATAATACCCAAAGAATCAATGAAATCTGATATGCATCACCCGTCCTTAAATCTGCAATTGGATCAGACTATGCTAATCCTTGATTCTGAAATGGGTTGGAGGGTTAGGGGAAGAGAACAAATTAAACTAGCCCTTTTTTTTCTCTATATTTAACACAAAAACTGTTTCGTTTCTAAGGAACAAGTGTCAAATAACTTGAATTGTTCTTGTGTGTGAGAAGGTGAAGGGGGATGCAAGGGTATATATAGAGCCCGAATTAAGAGAAATAATTGCTTGCATCACTTTTGGAAGGAACAAATGTGGGGTTTATCTTTCATTGCTCATTCTATAATATTTTAAACCTTATAATGGAAGGATAAAGAGAAATTAGAAAAAAAAAAAAAAATAGTGTAAAAACTTTATCTTTATGATCACTATGTCCATATGCAGCAACCCCAACCACAAACTCATCTATTCATCAATGTTTCCAACGCATCTTATAAGCCCCATTGGTGAGGGTTGGGGTCATTTACATGATTTTATAGGTTTAAATTTTTTTTCCAAGGCATCTTGTAATCCTAAATTTATTTACCCCAATCACGTTTCTCATCTCTTCAAAGATTAATTTGTATGACTTTCCTAACCAAACAAGATTATTTATATTCCTTAAAATTACAAAAAGCCCTTCAACTAATTAGCTAAAAGTAATTTCTTGGTAATTAACTAACATACAAAAGATCAATGGCCAAATAATTAGCTAATTAGTATCTGATTGACCTTTAAATTAGTCCTCATGAGTGTTGCCTTTGGTGCGCTTCCATAGCATGTTAGCTTTTGGTATTATGAATTTGGGGATGGTTATATTTACAAACTTTTTTGTTTATAAACTCTTACAAATTACACTTTATTCTCATGTGAGAACACTAGGTTACACTATGTTCTCCCGAGAATACGTAATTTGCAAAAATTAATAAAAAAAGTTTGTAAACGGATCATTCCCCTATGAATTTTTAGTTAAAAAACTTCATGATATATTAAATATTAATAAAATGAGAATGATGAGAATCAAACTCGTAACCCTATTGTTGAGATATATAGTCTCACATTAATTGTATGGACAACTAATATAGAGTTTATAAGGCCTTGGATACTCTCACCCTTTGAACTAGCTTTTGGGGTGGTGTATCCCAATATTTTTTACATGGTATCAAAGCATTCGAAATCTCACCGCCTCCCACTTTCTTTGTAGTGAAATTTCCACATTTAGGTGGACTTGTATGTTGTCCACCCTTCAAGCCCAGTGGGCTCTCGTATGAGGGGGCGTGTTGAGATATATAGTCTCACATTGATTGTATGGACAACTAATGTGGATTTTATAAGGCCTTGGACACTCCCACCCTTTGAGTTAGCTTTTGGGTGGTGTATACCAAAATTTTTTACACCTATAATTATAGATAATCTGATATTATGTAAAGAACCAATTTAATTAATTTAAAAATTTAATCTGTTAAGGAATATCTTTTAATAATTTTATATATTATATATTACTCTAACAATTTTATTAGTATATTTATGAAATTATCAATTAACAATGCTGCATGCGTAAGCATATATTTTCTTTATTCAAAATGATGAGTTAGTTCTATTGATTCAAATAAACGACAGAAAGTCAATAAGATAGAGAGGTTCTTGCTCTGAATTATGTATCATGTCAAGAACTAGCCAGTGCACAATCATTGTTGTTGAAGAATAAATTTTTGGTATTATTGTTTACTGTTGTACCAAAGATTCAAACATTCTATAAATGAAAATATGACATGTTAGCTAATTTTATTTTATTTTTGTCAAAAAAAATTTCTCTCATTTGATGTGTATTGCTTTCATTGATTAGATGCACTAAATCTTGATACAGTAGTAGTACTAAAGATTTATTCCATATTGAAGGAATATTCATAGTTGTTATTACGCATAATATGCTGCAGGTAGATCGAATTGAAGCCCAACACATGGAATTAGAATGGCAGGTTCCCTTAATTTAATATATTAAAGCGGGAAGGGGGAATTGAGCTAGCTAGTGCTCGACACAGACTCATGAACACAAAGATCTAATGCGGCGGGTAAAGCAGTTTAAAGTGTACTTGCTTTATGCTTTATATTAATCAAAGTATTATCGATGCAAAGTAAACTTATTGAAGTCAAAGTTCCAACCAATCGCTGCGAGTGCGTTGGTTGAGTTTGAGCCTCATGCCTTTAATTAGTTGTGAAATCAATATTAACTAATTCTTCTTTTTTATCCCCTAGTTTTACACAGTCGTTTCAGTAAAGATATGTTCTTTAATTAGAGATTTTGAGTTCAAATATTTGAAAATGATGTAAGGGTTTATCATCTATCATTGAATATGATCATAAAAAGTTTCCTACAGACACAACATTTTGTGGGGCCCGCAGCAAAAAAAAAAACTTTGGCACGCAAAATGAATTTCTATAACATTACACAATCACTCTTCCTATAACATAACTCTTATAAAACCCATGATGTAATTAACATTAGGAGAATCGTCTCCCACATAGGTCACACTATACTCGAAACGGATTAAATGATTAGTTTATAATCTAAAAATATTTATGTTAAGGAGAAACTACTAGATCTAAGATAAACATACTAGTCTATTGGGTTAGACATCTCTATCTCATAGACAGAACAATTTAGTATTTGCTTATTTAATTAATTAAAAAAATTATTAAGAGAATTCATCGTGGGGATATATTCCATTTCTAACGTTATAGTTAAACGTATGTTTAATTAACCACTTTGATTGGTCCAGCTGCGGAATCAATATACCATCTATGATCTATCTCTTTTTACTATGGACACATCGCATAATTAACATAAGCTCGTGATTTGATGAGGAAGTTAAACCAATCATTTTAGCGAAATGAAATCCTAATGGCACCCTATGATAATTATTAATGCATTGTGATCACGCGGAACATAGGCTGTTTCACGCCACACCGGCATGATGTGCAAATTCTAAGGCCATATACCTAATCACGCCAGATATTCATAGCAACTATATATTGTACTTTTAATGATGATAGGAGGTGGGATACCACAAAGGGTAAGAAAAAACTTTCCCAATAGGGAAGGGCCATATGAGTATAAAATTTCCTAGACTTGCCGTTTCTTGTTGGACAGGAAGGATGTTGTCACATACTTGTTGATTCCAAGTGTTTCATAAAATGATGGAAGTAGATCTTCTAAGGTGGAAGGGTCGTCTTGTAATTATGTTATTTGATCATAATTATTTATTTGAAAATTATACATTTTTCTCTCTTTTACCTTATGATCAACTATACGAGAGGATCCAAATCCTCTAAAATAATAGAGTGAAAAGACAAATATCTTGGGATAAAGAATAACAACTTGAATCAATACCAATTATGATAAGCATCATCCTGCTTCCATCACTGGAGAATATCTTCGGTAAATTTTTTTTTTAATTTAATTTTTTTTGACACTTTTGAATTTTTTGTTTCTCGCTATATTACATATTTTTTCAAAATTAAAAGAAAATTTATCATTTATGAAAAAGGAAGTACCCAATAAGTGGTGGCCTAAAACCTAATAAGTTGATTCATTCAGATGGGCTACCTGTTTCACTTTCGGCAAACCAAAGCGGGTATTGGTATTCCCAAACGACAGATAAATGATTATCTTCCAACGCATAGAAGCTTTTGAGATTTATATACAGATTAACAACTTGCATACTAATTATATATATATATATATATATATATATATATATATCGGTAATCATTATGTATATATATTTTATTTTCGATGTGTGGTGACCACCATATTTTGTATCTATATTAGGAGAAGATTTTTTCCAACAACATAAAAAGGGCCCATTTATTATTTTGAAATTCCTTGTCTTCTTTTTTTCCTTCTTGATTTTTAAAAATATGTTCATGAACTAAACTGATTTAAAAAATCTGTTCAATTTATGAATTAATTTTTTGAGCCAGACTGTTTTTCTTATTTTTTTTAATTTTTTTCTGTTTTTCTTCTCTTATTTATTTATTTATTTACTATCTTGTTTTTCTTTATTTTTATTTCTTTTATTTTTTCTTTCTGTCTTATGTATTTTTCTCTCTTATTTATCTTTATTTTTACATTTAATTATTGACTTTTTTTAATACAAATAAGAATTGAACTCATAACCTAATATAATCTATCCAAATTCCTTACCACTAGATCAAACCTATTACCTAATGACTTTTTACTATTTTTTAAATTTTTAGTATCATTTATATTTTTTTATTTTTTTTCCTACATCTTTTCTTACTTTTCATTTGGGTTCAAAATTAATTTTAAAAATCAATTCTGAAATAACTCAAAATCGATTCTCAACCGAACTGAAACAATAAACCAATTTAGTACTCTGAACTGAATTGCTTTTTCCAGTTTAATACAGTTCGAAACCGGACTGTGAAATGTGTACACCCCTATTTTCAAGATGTTATAAATAGCATGATCTAATGTAATAAATCAATTAAATAATTTAAAGGATAATGACCAAATCCTTTCACATAATTCATACATACACATATATCTTCAACTCTCACATTGAGTGGCTAGGGTTGCTTGCAGTGGTATGTTCAAGTGGTTGATTGATTCCATTGACTAGAAGGGATAAACCCTAATACTTATTCTTGCCTTTTCAAAAACGAATGGTTTGAATTCTATTTTCTCTTAATATATATTTTAATTGGTAATTAATTAATTAATTTGTCGTTAGAAAGATGATGGGGTTGAAGGGCAAGCAATAGCATGCATGTGACTAAAATTTGGAGCCATGTGCAAGAATCCAATATTGACACATCTTTTGCTGGTACAGTGCACTATGCACGCCATTGGTCCAATGAACGGTGTTGCAGGATCCTCACTCCTACACTATATGAGGAGGGTGCTAGGGGAACGGCATATATCTAATATTGGAATAAATCTTTGGTTTTACTATTGCAAACTCTCTATTCAGTCATCATCTGTTTGTATATGTGCCGATGAGAGCATTACATATCAGAGAAGAGAAAAAAAAATGGCAGGGAAAAGAAAACTTTGACTAATATATAATACTCCCATTGATGAGATGCACTGAATCTTTGGTGCATCAGTACCACCAAAGATTTATTCGTAATATTGTGGTCTTTCTTTAACTATTTTATATTCTCCTTTTTTGTAAACTCTCTATCCAGTCATCATCTGTTTGTATATGTGCTGGCATGGTGTCTTGACTTGGCTGTATGCTTGATTCAATCTTGATCCATTGTTGTAAATATTTCTGGTAAGACTCATCATGCAGAGAAATGTAAATCCACAAAAGTGTCAGTAACATTGGTCTAAATCATGTAATTGTGTCAAATAGACAGACTTTGGGGAAGCCTTTCCCAATTAGTGGTATTTGATAGTTGATACCCTTCTAAATGATGCCACAATATTGAATAAATCTTTTTGCTACTGTTGCACCAAAGATTCAGTATATCCTATCAATAGAAATATTACATGTCAGCTAAGTTTTCTTTTCTCTATCAATATATTTCTCTTTCCTATGATGTGCAATGTTTCTATTGGTGGGATGCACTGAATCTTGGTACAGCATAAATTGTGGATAGTGTTAGAGAGACGGTTTATCCTTTAGGATGTAGGTGGAATTTTGCAACTTCAATCCCTTTAGATAGAATGCACCACGTGGGGTGGTCTTTTGTCATGATTCAGCTTACTTTGGGGTTTAGGACGGGACTTCTTATTTTGCCATGATTCAACTTCTTATGTTGGTTTAAGTAGCTCTTATTATTGAGAATTAGTTACGTATCTCGTTTAAGTAGCTAACATGGTAAGCAGATATTTATGTTCTCTGCAGTATCTCCAGAAATTAAAGATGCCTCTAGTTTTGCAAAATGTCAGAAGAGTTATCAAGGTAAGAAATTGTTGTATTTATTACAGAATTTGTTACATTTTCAAGAAACATAGCTAGATTACTTGTTCATGTGTGATAAAGTCATACCCTTTCTCCATTTGCAGCCAAATGTACATGTGCTGTTCCGAGACTATATATGCTACTGGAGACCTTGCTCAGGTTGATTTTGTTGTACTTCATCTTTTTAACTCTTCTGCTAAAAAATTGTCTAGTGCACAATCGTTATCCAGATAAATATTTTCACATAATTATTTGTCTGTGATGACTGGAATAATCCAAATATACTTATTATTTTAGGGGAAGTATCCGTTTACAAATTTATGATCGGTCATACACTCTTAATTGAAGTATGACCGGTCATACTCAGTGTAGTTTGTAAACAAAAAGTTTATAAATATAACATTCCCCATTATTTTAATATCAAAGTGATTTAAAGATTAAATTCTGTACTTTTAGCAATGAGAATCTTTCTTTCGTTGGCTTAGGAGATGACTAGTGTGTTTGGATTAGAGTTTGTAATTGTATAAAATTGATTCCACATGCTTAATGTGATTTTGGCTGCTGGAAAAGCAAGTCTGAGTTGCTTCTTGCCGAACCTCATTTTGGGTTCTTGAATTACGTTAACTTTTACTTCCTGAACATGATATCTCAGCAATTGAGGCACCTTTGCCTCTTCAACCTGATTTTGGCTGGAACGAATGCCATCCAAACACACTGGTAATAGGCTGGTTTTTTATGATTGTGGTGGTTTTATCCTCTCTGGAGTTATACAAGCATCCTTAATGAAAAACGGAATAGGATATTATGCTTATCTTTTTTCATGCCTACCCTACTTATTTCTCTCCAACATTCTTAAATCACAATCTCAAGAGGAGAGATAAACGGAAAAAATCAGTTGAAATTGTGATATAAAAATATTGGAGAAAAGTAAATAGAATAGGCATAAAAAAAGATAAGTATACTATCCTATCCCATGAAAAACTGTTGGGTTACTCAGGCTAAAATATGGTGAATCATCAAACAAATTACCATCTCAATTTCATTATTTCCTTTATTGGAAGGGAAAACTGTTTGACTATCAAATTTTGGTTTATGGATTTCATTTTGTTTGAGAAATTGATGATTTGTATATCTATTTTTATGATCCATAGGAAAGATTCTCTGGCAAAGATCAAAAGATTAGTGATAACTTTTATGTTAGAGGTGATGGCACCGTAAGTTTTCAGTTCTGCCATGTTATTTTGTAACTTAGTTCACATGAGTTTCTTCTTTCCTAATGTAATGCTCATTTTGTTTCCTATTGAGCGTGCCTACTATTTTTCAAGTGATTTCTTGACAAATCTATTCAAAGAAAATGGTTTCAATGTTCACTCTCAAATAATCTTGGGATACACCACCTCAAAAGCTAGCTCAAAGGATGAGGTGCTCAAGGTCTTCTAAACTCCACATTAGTTGTTCATGCAACCAACGTGGGACTATATATCTCAACACATCTCCTCACATGAGAGCCACTGGGCTTGAAGGGTGGACAACATACAAACCCACCTACGTGTGGAAATTCCACTACAAAGAAGGTGAGAATTCCACTACAAAAAAAGTGGGAAGCAGTGAGATTTCGAACGCTCTGATACCATGTCAAAGAACCTTGGGATACACCACCCCAAAAGCTAGCTCAAATGGTGGGAGTGCCCAAGACCTTATAAACTCCACATTAGTTGTTCATCCAACCAATGTGAGACTATATATCTCAACAATCACAAACTTGATGTTTGCTGCAAACAAGTTGAGAACAGCTCAAGGGAGTTGATAATGAATCGGTAATATATTATATCACCAGGTCCTTTTGTTCATTTTTATATGATAATTTTTTTTATAATTTGTGTTTTTGCTTTAATAATCTAACGTATAAGATGCTTTCTTTGACTTCTGTGGGTCTAGGTTTTAATATTCCATTTTCTACCCTTCATTGGCAGCTTTTTTTTCCCAACTTCTTTTGACCGTAATTCTTTTTTATCTCTTTTGTTTTGGAGAATGGATCCATGTAGAAAAGTGGTCATATTATTTGATCATAATTATTTATTGATGATAAGATAAGAGAGAGAAAAATGTATAATGTCTAAACGAGTGATTGTGATCAAATAACATGACCACATGACCACTTTTACACGTAAGAGATCCATTCCCTTTGTTTCGGTTGATGGCTTCTGTCCTTGCCGAAAATCCCAATATTGTTGCAGGAAAAAGGGTCTTGGAATTGGGGTGCGGCTTTGGGGGAATCTGTTCCATGATTGCTGCTAGATATGCTGATCAAGTAGACAATTCGGGTTTAAATTACTAGACAAGTGGCCTACTGGAATTTCAACTAATTTGTCTCAAAGCATTATTGGCAATTGGTTTATAGACAATGGTTTAAAGGATGATCTTCCTAGTACTGCATTAAACATCTTGCTCTTCTGCAAGGAGTGAAATTTAGTTTACTACTCTAGCTTGAATGCAAGTTGGTTTCTTTTTTCTTTTTCTTTTTGAAAATGAAAAAAAAAAAAAAGTGAGAAGTTGAATACAATTTTTAAGTTGATTCATTTAAGTACTTAACAATCCGTTTGGACTAATTTGTAGATTTTATGTGGCAACCTTGGATGGTTGTTGAGGAGAGTTTTGTTTATGCCTATTTTTGTTGTTCTTTTTTAAATTTCGTTGTTTTGCTCCCCACTTGGGTGCCATATATACATATGAACACGTGGTTGGAAATACAAGGCATGCATTTTGTTTAGTGATTATGATTGTTGATTACCGTTTTGAGGTGAGATTTTCCTTAATATTTTAGCTGCAGCATTAGCAAAAAATAGTGCCAACAAGCGTAAGACAATTTTACATTTGACTTTTAGCTGTATAATTAGCAAAAATAATGCCAAGAAGCAATTTTACATTTGAATACAAGACAAATGAAAATGCTTTTGTCTTTTTGGCCATAAATGAAAATGTATTTTTCTTCTTTCACTTTCTGCTTCTATTTTGGCTTGACTTTATTCAACATCTTTGTTGAGATATATAGTCTCATATTAGTTGGATGAACAACTAATGTAGAGTTTATAAGGCCTTGGACACTCCCACCCTTTGAGCTAGCTTTTGGGGTGATGTATCTCAAGGTTCTTTACATGGTATCAGAGCCTTAGTGTTCGATCCTCGCCGTCCCCCACTTTCTCTTGTGGACTCTCTTAACACAAGTAGGTTGGGCCTGTTGCATCATTCACTCTTCAAGCCGAATGAGCTCTTGTGTGAGGGGGCGTGTTGAGATATATAGTCCCATATTGGTTGTATGAACAACTAATGTGGAGTTTATAAGACTTTGGGCACTCCCACCCTTTAAGCTACCTTTTGGGTGGTGTATTTCAATTGCTTAGAGGAATCATTCATGGTTATCCATGATAGTAATTTATTTACAAAAATTCTGACAAGAAAAGCTCTAATTGTTTTCATTGCGGTCAAAAGAAGCGTATCGAAAATATTTTTAATGCTATGTATTGTTGCACCGAAAAGCCGGTACATTCTGTCAATAAAAACAAGATACATGTATATTATGTTGTCATATAGTACTAAAAATATTGTAACATAGCACTAAGAATGTTCTCGGAGCATATCTTGCTGACTGTACCTCAACCCAATAAGTCTTTTAAACCAAAGCACCCTTCAATCATGCAGCTGATCAAACCTCTCAAAGATATGAAAAACAAGGACCACTCTAGAAAGGCTATTGAATCCGGCGCTCGCACATTCACTTTCTTTTCACCCAAATCGAAGCTTTATATTCGATTTTGTTGTTATAAAAAGACCTAAAAAAGCCTTTAGTAGATATGTTCATTTTCTATGAGCAATTTATTCTGAGCTGCATGCACATATTCTTTGGTTCCACATTTGCATTGGTGCTGCTCATTGTATTTAAATTTACCTTTACATTACAATAATGTGACGAGTAGTATTCCAATATGAAAATACCATTATTTAAATATTAGTCAACTATATGTTGTTTAATCTTGATGGTATAAGCAAAGGAAAGCGTCGATATTTCACAGGTGCAAATTGCAAGGAGATATTAGATCAGTATTTGTTAGCAAAAAGCTCAAAGAAAACTAACCTATTTCTTTTTCTTGTTCAACCTTAATTGGTTTTATTGAGAGTGAGCAACTAAGGAGTTTTTTTTTTAGTACATCAAAAGTTCTGGTAGGGGAAACACCTAGAACAGACCTGTTCAACCTCTATGAGGATTTACGTCAAGGACAACGGAAAAAAAGCCCGCTTTACAATTTACCCACCAACATGAGCCTCAAAGCGGCACTAGTGAATCGAACGCGTGCCCTTTTGGGAAATAGGCCGATTCCTTAGCCACCTGTGCCACGGCATGTTGGCAACAAAATATTTTTAATTGGTTTTATTTTGTATTGGATTTTTTACAGTGTCCATTTGTGAATTCTTATATCATTAAAGAGTTTAACTATAATAATAAGTATTTGAAGGGTTAAATCTTGTTAATTATGTGATATGGACATGCACTGAGCAACATGAAGGATCCAATTCAATAATGGTCCAAATGGCCAAACATAAAGACTTCGTTGGAAAAGAAATATGTACACAAATGCGTATACGCAATCATAGGAGTACACAAACAACACATAACTTATAATCTCTTTAATAACCAATAGTTAAAGGACAGACATGAGATTTTAACCAAGCCTACGTAGCTCATTAATATGAAATAGATTGACAAAACCTTTATAATCTACCAATTAGAGATATACCGCCATGTTATAACAAGGCAACAATTATAAAAAGAAAGGCTAAAAGCTTAGGTATAATTATTATCTTCTTCCAATTTACTTAAGCCCATCTCTTAAATACTGACTTGATCATCGTAATGTCTTGTAGGTACCATCTCACCTATTCCGGACAAAAGACAGTTCAACAACATCTTAATTATCATCACACTAATATCATCTCACATAATAAAGCAGCAAATCGTGTCACAACAACTCAACTAGCTATCAACTTGGACCATACTCATTTGTGTGTGGTAAGACTCAATTCCTTATAGCCAGATCAATATGATTGAATGGTAGTATAAAAAAATTACATAAAAATAAAATTCTACTCCAACATATGCTCAACAATTAATGTGGAAACCTGATAGACAATATTTTATTATTATTATTATTATTGTAATTATTTGGATGCTTAACGAAACCTAAGTTTATTGTTTATTGGTCTGATCAGAAATCATGCTTCACGCGGAAAAGGAAGCAGATGGAGTTCAATTCAAAATTATATAATTAAATGGGATACATGAAGTTACTCACACTCCCATTAATATTACTTGTTAGTTGCTTCTGGCTCCTCATTTTGGGTTTTAGAATCATGTTGACATTTTCCCCCCAAACAAGATATCACAGCAATTGAGGCACATTTGCTTCTTCAACCTGATTTTGTCTGGAAAGAACACCAATCCAAACACACTAGAAATAGGCTGGTTTTATATGAATCAGGTGATTTTATCCTCTCTTTGTGGAGTTATACAAGTATCCTTTCTCAATGTAAAACTGCATGGTTACTACTCCATAGCTAACATAAAATGAATCATCAAACAAATTACCATTTCAATTTTATTATTTCCTTTGTTGGTAAGAAGAATGTTTGACTATCGAATTTTGGTTGATGGGTTTTCTTTTTGTTTGAGAAATTGATTAATTATATATCTATTTTTTTTGCTCTAAACGAAAGATTCTCTCACAAGAATAAAAAAATTAGTGATAATTTTTATGTTAGAGATGATGGCACTGTAAGTTTTCAGTCCTGCAATGTTATCTTGTAAGTTTAAACTCAGTTCACATGAGTTTTGTTAAAGATGATTAATTGGTAGTGATTTGAATGGTGGTTCAAATGACTCTGCAATCGACTTGTCTCAGGTGTGGCAGTTTAAATGTTTGTAATTTGCGGTGTAAATAAGCTAGGCTTTGACTTAAATAGGTCAAGCATGTGTAAAACATATTGGGTCTGGTCTGACCTTTTAGCCTGTGTAGGCCGGCCCCAAATTACAAGTTTGGTGTGACCTATAATTAAAAAATAAAAACTTTGGCATAGGCCTGTTGGTAGGGGTGTAAATAGGCCAGGGCAGGCAAGGCTTTGGCCTTCCTGGCCTAGGCCTGCATAATAAAATGGTCGGCCTATTTGGCCTACGAGCCTATCGAAGGCTTATTATAAAGGTCAAGCCTGCCCTGTTATTTAAAAAGAAAAGGCCTACATGGCCTATGAGGCCTTTTAGGCCTACCATATTGCAAATAAAATAAAAATAAAATATCTCATTAATTAAACAATATTTTCAGCATGGGTCCAAATTATAAAAAGTCTATGACAAGTTTTTTTTAACAAGAATACAGATTATAAAAATTCATGACAACAAAGATTGAATTTTCTTAGCACATCACAATCTTCAAGTGAGCCTTTCAGCTTGATTATTCCCACTATATTTTCGAACCTACAAGTAAAAAATCAGAAAATCAAATTAGTTATGCATTTCACTATATTTACATTATGAATTGCAATATATAAACATTTTCAAATGAGTTATTAAAGAAGCAATTTATTTTACCAAAAAAAAAAAAAAAAGAAGCAATTTATACCTTTTGTTTTTTTCTTCAAATCATATTTATTTCATAACAATATTTCCTCGATTAAATTAATGCTTCGACAGTCTCCTCGACTAAATTAGCACGATAATATTATATAAAAAATATTTTTTAGAATATAAATAATATTATATAAAAAACAAATTTTTTAGTTAAAAATTGAAACAGGCCGGCCTACAGGCCAAAAGGCCAGGCTTTTTTAATTTGGCCTACGGCCTTGTTTTTAAATAGGCTCGCGTACAAGCCTTTACCTGGTCTAACTACTTTGAAGGCCGGGCCAGGCCAGGCTTTTCATAGGCCAGGCCGTAGGCCCCTGTAGGCCGGTCTGGCCCATTTACACCCTACCTGTTGGCCTGTTAGCCTGTTTAAGCCTATTAACTTCAACAAATAAAAGAATAACTAAAATAATATCACTTTATAATTCAAAATTATTAAAATAATAATTTTACTTTTTATTTAAAATAAATAATATGATACAGTAGACTTATAGGCCTGATATGTACAAAAAGGTCTATAGTCTGTTTTCTAAATATATTTTTTTTTTGGTAAGCTAAATAGATTTTTTTAAAAGGCCATACCTGTTTTCTAAATAGAATTTTTTTAAAAGGCCAGATCTGTTCTATTTTACTATTTGTAATAGGCCAAATTTAACCTAATATAGGCTAGTCCGTAGGCCCCTGTAGGCCGGCTTAGCCCATTTATACCCCTATTTGTAGTCTTACCTTCCACTTAGCATGAGGCAAGCCTCTCACCTTTGGTCAATTGTTGCACATAAAAAATAGGGTTTTATAATTCTCATTTGATATGAGAATTCAAATTTTCCTACACACCCTTCGATTTCCGTGCTGACATGAGTCCTACATATAATTCTTTCTAACACATGGGTCACACATGCTTTTTATCTCTACAACATAAGATTTCAATTCTCCTTAAACATGAGAATTATAAAACCCTATAAAATATTCAGACTACATCCAATCATTTTAGTATTTCAACAAATCCCATCTGCGGTTGCTGATTCTTTTAGATGTTCCACAAAATTTGAATATTTGTTGAAAAGGCTAATTCTCCTTCATTATTATTCTCAATTTTGATTAATGAGAGGTAAACATATGGTTTTCATTAGTCAAATTATTCTGCTAGGTCATTGAAATCAACCTTAGAGACTGCAATTTCAAGATTAGTTTACTTTCAAAAGAGTACCAACATACATGAAAATCAACGGGATTGATGCTGTGGGAATTGGCTTGGTTGATGGCTTCTGACCTTGCTGAAAATCCCAATATTGTTGCAAGAAAAAGGATCTTGGAATTGGGGTGCCGCTGTGGGGAATCAGCTCTATAATTGCTGCTAGACATGCTGATCAAGCAGTTGCTCCTGATGGAGATGGTTTTTCAGTCACGTTTTTATATTCCAATTGAACACTTTCCTTTTTTTATTTTATTATTCAAGAGGATTATTCTTTTTACCAAACCTATGTGTATCCAATCACGATCTTATAATAAGAACAAGAAATATTTATCGATCAATCCTTTTACCCTCCTTCTTTTCTGACCTCCTCGCCAAAAATGTTGCATCTAATATTGAGCCACCATTATGACTAAACTATCAACAAAAAGATTGGAGTGGGGAAATAGGTGTTGGGGTACTGTGTTCCTCTATTGATATTTGGTGGCTAATCACGGCTCACATTTATTGGTGCATTACTCAATGTCTGAACAACTATCCCAATAAATGTTACCTACCTCATTATGAAGAGAAAACTAAAAGGAGGTAAAAGGATTTTTACACTTACATAAACATAAGAAACCTTTGGTAAAAGGGTTGGCTAAGATAGAAATTTTGAGTGGGAATCCTCTGAAGAGACAGTTTGATAAGGGAGAAATTTTTTTATTCGGGAATCACGATTTCTAGGAATATAATTGGAAAATAAGTTTTTCGGGAATGTTACCAAAAAGTTATTTGGTAGGGTAACATATTTCAGGGAATATTGAATTAATTTTCCTGATACTATGTTTGGTTGTATTAAAATTTTTCTTGTCATAGAAATCCTAGGATACCACCTGTGGGTGGTATTCTTAGATGGTATTTTCAAAAAAAATTACACAGAAAATAAAATCCCGGAAAAATCAGATTCCCGGAATTTTTTTAAAAATCTCATACCAAACATGGGTAAATAAGATTACTGTAACAGCCCGTGTTAACCCGGATTGTTAACATACTATCGTATTAAGCCACGCTTAATTAAAATGCGGAATAACTTTTTCTTTAATTCAATTATGACGTCATTAAACTTAACCAACTTGATTTCTTAATCAATTTCATAAAATACTGCCTGTATGTAAATTGCAAGACCACTAACTGAAATACCTCATATATAAATATAATGTGAGTATCTAAAGCCACAGGACTACAACACATAGCCTGGGTCAAAATCATGATACTTTAATTAGAAATTCAAATAAAAGACAATAACAAACCATGTGGCATGGACAAACCTCATGCTCACCAAATAAGGCACAATGCCCAACAATCGTCTCAACATAAACTTAACAGAAAACATAAACAACAGTCAAATAATCAGCATCCATCATGTCAGCAAAACACAGATAAGCCTAACTCAGCTCTGGCCTCCTGCCACCTGAGCCATCAACATTACCTGATCCTGAAATAAGCGTCCCCAAACGTGGGGTGAGATCTCTAAACAAGAAATCTCAGTAAGACAATGGGTCCTCAAGGATCTTCCACCCCAAGCTCACTTACATGTGTAATATAAGTTCAAAAACAGTATTTACAATATAAGTTCCAAAACTATGCGATGTAGCAGATAATCATGCCATGTGTGTTTATCAAATCTACTGGCCAGAGAAATGCAGGAATACGTCTAAACCCACATGAGTACAAGGAACACCGCTTGCACCTCACCCACAGCCTCACCATCTTGTATGTACTACATACTCAGGCTTACCGTATAGGTGGACACCACATGCATATCATAAAAGCACATTGCATATAATAGCTCAACAGCATTTCCAAAACATCAAAGCATGTAACACAACATGCATAAACCACATCCCCATGGGAAATGGTGGAACCACAAAATGGCTAAACCGAGGACACGAAAGCTTACCTTTCAAGCTAGCTATCCAAGCCAAGAGTCCAACCTCTCTTACGTCCAAACACAGCAGTATCACAATCTGATATGGACCAATAATACATCAATATTTATGCATCACAAGCATACACTTAAAGACTACGCCTTTTCTTTACGTTTTACGTCTTAAGGCTTCCAACAAAGCCATAAGCCCTTAATCACGTGATTCTGACTTAGTTCATTAATTACAGAAGTTCAACTTCCTTAATCTAGGGTCCACAAACCCCCAATAGCTTACTGTTCACACAGCACAGCTACTGTTCTGCGAAATCCCAGAATATCCGGATATCACAAGGGACATATCCGGATATCACACTGGCCATATCCGGATATACCATATCTGAATACCCAGATCCCACATCCGGATATCAATATCCGGATACCATATCCGGATATGGATATCCGGATATCTGCTCGACAAATATCTGGATATCTCACGACAGAATGCAGTTTCTGCATTTCGTGAATATCCAGTCCAAAGGTTCAACTTTTAACACTTGTACACGACCAAGGATCCATTTTTAAGCATGTACAAGTTCACTTATGTGTTGGTTACATGTTAAACCCATTAACATACCAAGATACCACCTTTAGGCCACAAAAACACATGATCAAGTTAAGGTGACTTACCCCAAAGCTTAATCAGTGGTTCAAAGTGCCTTTGGAGCTCCCAATGCTGCACAAGTCCAGCACACCCAAGGACACGAAAATGCCACACCAAAGGTTGGTTCTTGGCACCAAAGGAGACTTCTTGAAGCCTCTAATGGCATGAACAATGACTCATAACCATGGAGACAACACCACAGCCCACAACACACCCCTCAACCAGTCCCTCAACTCAGCATAAGCTGCACCTCAACCTCACAGGGTATCCACTCTAGTGTTTAAAAGGGAAAGAGGAAGAAGATTGAAGAAGAAAGGTCACCAAGCTCACAAATGGTGAAAGAAGGCAATGCAACAGTGCCAAGCATTCAGCCAACCAAGGTTTTACGTAGGATAGAGGCTGCCTAGGGTTTTGTGCCCTCTTAATGTTAGTATATATAGACATTTAAGCCATAACGCGCAGTATTAGCCTTAATAGCAACGCAAAAGATCTTGATCCCAAACTTTCGAACCTAGACCTAGACATTTTTCTAAGATTTTTCATATTTTTATTTTATTTTTCGGAGCACCTTTCCGGTACGCGCTTTTCCATAGCCAGTATCAGTTCTGGCATCAGATTACATTATTTTGACTTGAAACTTGTTTTACAAGTCCTACATAATATTCTAGTAATTATCATGCATTCGTTATAATTTTCCGGGATACTTTTCCGGTACGCATTTATACCGGGTAGCAGAACCGGTATCTGCGCTTTTCTTCCAAAAAGCGACTTTCAGCATTTTTACTCATTCATTATAATTATTTAAGCCCAATAATAATTATTAAGGTCAATTATGGAATTATTTACTAATTATCATAATTAATTCACTAATTACCTTAATTAGCGGTGCGGGTTCTTACATTCACCCCACCTTTTTAAGGATTTTGTCCTCAAAATCAGAATATACCTGTCTCGGAGGTCGGGATACTGCCGGAGAAGCTCATCCTCTCGTTCCCACGTGCACTCCTCGGGACTACGCCCAGTCCACTGCACCTTGACCATCGGAATGATCTTGCTTCTAAGCTGTTTCTCGCCTCGATCGAGGATCTTGAGTGGTTCGACAGGAGTCTTTAGGTTCTCCCGAATGTAAGAACCTGCACCGCTAATTAAGGTAATTAGCGAGTTAATTATGATAATTAGGAAATAATTCCATAATTGACCCTAATAATTATTAATGAGCTTAGATAATTATATTGAGTGAGTAAAAATGCTGAAAGTCGCCTTTCGGAAGAAAAGCGCAGATACCGGTTCTGCTACTCGGTATAAATGCGTACCAGAAAAGTATCCCGGAAAATTATAAAGAATACATGATAATTACTAGAATATTATGTAGGACTTGTAAAACAAGTTTCAAGTCAAAACGACGTAATCTGATGCCAGAACTGATACTGGCTATGGAAAAGCGCGTACCGGAAAGGTGCTCCGAAAAATAAAATAAAAATATGACAAATCTTAGAAAAATGCGTAGGTCTAGAATCCGAAGTTTGGGATCAAGATCTTTTACTTTGCGATTAAGGCTAATACTGCGCGGTTAGTGGCTGGGCCTATAAATAGACCCATTAGTGGGCACAAAACCCTAGGCCATACAATTCCTACGTGACATTTGGGCTGCAGCTGCCACTTCTCCTTCTTCTTCTTCTTCTTCTTCTTCTTCTTCTCTTCTTCTTTCTTCTTCTTTCCTTAGCCAAATGATCACCTTTCATGCTTGTGTAAACATTTGTGAAGGTGAGAGTTAAACCTTGGGGCTGCATTGTGGCCATCATTCTGAGTTGAGAGGTAGTTAGTGAGCATGAGTTTGAAGCTTTAGTAATGGCTACTTTGTGGTAGTCATTGTGAGTGTAAGAACCCGCACCGCTAATTAAGGTAATTAGTAAATTAATTATGATAATTAGGAAATAATTCCATAATTGACCCTAATAATTATTAATGGGCTTAGATAATTATATTGAGTGAGTATAAATGCTGAAAGTCGCTTTTCGGAAGAAAAGCGCAGATACCGGTTCTGCTACTCGGTATAAATGCGTACCGGAAAAGTATCCCGGAAAATTATAACGAATGCATGATAATTACTAGAATATTATGTAGGGCTTGTAAAACAAGTTTCAAGTCAAAATGACGTAATCTGATGCCAGAACTGATACTGGCTATGGAAAAGCGCGTACCGGAAAGGTGCTCCGAAAAATAAAATAAAAATATGATAAATCTTAGAAAAATGCGTAGGTCTAGACTTCAAAGTTTGGGATCAATATCTTTTACTTTGCGATTAAGGCTAATACTGCGCGAGGTGGCCAAACCTCTATAAATTCATTAGTTGGCACATGATCCTAGGTCAAGTTTTGCCTCCTACGTGCCTTCTTCTTTGTGTGGCAGCTGCTGAGTTTGCCACCTTCTCCTCCCTCATTCTTTTAAACAAGACTCCATTTTTACTCTTGGTTTCTTCTCCTTCTTCCTTCCTACACACTTGTGATCATCCTTGTGAGAGTGAAAGGAGTGTTCTTGGGCAGTGTCCACTGCTGTGTGTGTGTAGTTAGTGAGCTGAGTTTGAAGCTTTTGTGATGGCTACTTTGTAGTAGTCATTGTAAGCTTCATAGTGCCTTCTTGTGGTGTAAGAACCCACCTTGAAGTGCCATTTTCGTGCTCCTACTTAGGCTGAGTTTGAAGTGTCTTGAGTGAGCTCCAAGAGCAGCCTTGCCTCTGTTTTGAGCTTTGGTAAGTTCCCTCACCTTTGATCTTAAGTTTCAATGCTTAAAGTTGATGTCTTGGCCATGTTTAATGAGTAAACAAGAGGGTATAAGGTATATGAACCTAAAATGAACTAAAGATGCATGCTTTAACGTGTACATGTGTTAAAAGTTGGACCTTTGGGATGGATACTCACGAAATGCAGAAACTGCATTCTGTCGTGAGATATCCGGATATTTGTCGAACAGATATCCGGATATCAGTATCCGGATATGGTATCCGGATATTGATATCCGGATATGGGATCTGGGTATCCGGATATGACATATCCGGATATGTCCAGTGTGATATCCGGATATGGCATATCCGGATATGCCCCTTCTGATATCCGGATATCCTGGGTTCTGCGCAGACAGTAGCTTCACTGTATGAACAGTAAGCTATGGGGTGTGTGTGGACCCTAGTTTAAGGAAGTTGAACTTCTGTAATAAATGGACTAAGTCAGAATCATATGATTAAGGGCTTATGGCTTTGTTGGAAGCCTTAAGACGTAAAACGTAAAAGAAAGGCGTAGTCTTTAAGTTGTATGCATGTTGTGCATTAATATTGACTTGATATATGGTCCACATCAGATTGTGATACTGCTGTGTGAGGACTTGTGAGTGGTTGGACTCTTGGCTTGGATAGCTAGCTTGCAAGGTAAGCTTTCGTGTCCTCGGTTTAGCCATTTTGATGTTCCACCATGTCCCATGGGGATGGGTTTATGCATGCTGTGTTACATGCTTTGATTATTTTGAAATGCTGTTGAGCTGTTTATATGTAATGAGCTATTATGATATGCATGTGGTGTCCACCTATACGGTAAGCCTGAGTATGTAGTACATACAAGATGGTGAGGCTGTGGTGAGGTACAGGTAGCGTCCTGGTACTCATGTAGGCATAGACGTATTCCTACATTTCTCTGGCCAGTAGATTTGATATGCACACATGACATGATTAATTGCTGCATCGCATGATTTTGGAACTTATATTGTAAATACTGTTTTAGAACTTATATTACACATGTAAGTGAGCTTGGGGTGGAGACTCCTTGAGGACCCCTTGTCTTACTGAGATTTCTTGTTAGAGATCTCACCCCACGTTTGGGGACGCTTATTTCAGGATCAGGTAATGTTGAGGGCTCAGGTGGCAGGAGGCCAGAGCTGAGCTGATATTGATGATATGCTGACGTGCTGAGTTGACTGTTATGTTTTCCGTTTTGATTATGCTATTTATGCTGAGACTGCTATTGGGCCTTGTTGCCTTATTTGGTGAGCATGGGGTTTGTCCATGCCACATGATTGCGTTATTGTCTTTTTAGTTATGTTGTAATTAAAATATCAGGATTTTGACCCAGGCTGCATGTTGTAGTCCTGTGGTTTTTAGATACTCACTTGATATTTAATTATGAGGTATTCAGTTAGTTGTCTTGCAATTTACATACAGGCAGTATTTTTATGAAAATGATTAAGTAATCAAGTTGGTTAAGTTAATGACGTCATAATTGAATTAAAGAAAAAGTTATTCCGCATTTTAATTAAGCGTGGCTTAATACGATAGTGTGTTAACAATCCGGGTTAACACGGGCTGTTACATTTTATGGTATCAGAGCACTTTCTAGGGAAAAGCCTGTATGTATTGCAATAACTTAGGATGTGTCGTTGCGTGTCTACTTTGTGTTCTCTCTAACTGGTGTGTGTTACGATGATGCATATGTGACCACATGGCGTGGGCCTGATCAACTCATTCTTTGTGTAACTTGTGCAGAGTCATGGTGCCACCGAGGAGGAACACGAGTACGAGCGAGGATCAGACGGATCCTGTCCTGGCTGCATTGGCTGAGATGCAGGCGGCCCGACTAGCCGACCAGGAAGCCACGAGGCTGGCAAACCGGGCAATGCTGGACGCAATTAGAGATGCGAACCGGCAAACCACGGCAGAGGTTCTGGAGGAGAACCGGATGGCCAACATGACGATGATGAGGGTCATGTTGGAGGAGTTGAGGGCTGGTCCTGCTGCGGGCCAGGGTCCTCCACCACCTCCACCGCCGCCACCGCCTCCACCTCCGCCTAGTCAACAGGAGGACTCCCAGAGCCAGATGGGTGAGGGTAGTCACTTGACGGGGGCCATGCAGACTATCCCCGTACTTGCTGAGGATCGTGACGAGATCGATCGCCGGCTGAATGCTTTCCGCAAGCATAAGCCACCTTCATTCGACGGATCGTATGATCCCATTGCTGCTGCTAGATGGCTTCAGGCGCTAGACAAGATTTTCCGGATCATGCAGTGCACCGATCCGCAGAAGCTGTTGTTCGCCACTTATATGCTGGAGGGCGAGGCCCATGAGTGGTGGACCAACCTTTCTCAGGTCTACGAGATGCAGGGTCATGTGATGACGTGGCCATTCTTCGAGGAGAGCTTCTTGGGTCAGTACTTCCCTTATGACTCACAGGAGAGGAAGCAGGGGGAGTTTGACCGGTTGGTTCAGGGCTCGTTGTCTGTCGACGAGTACCTGGCCAAGTTTAATGAGCTGGTGAAGTTTTCACACTTCAGGATGGCGAGGCCTACTCCTACATTCTTGGCTGCTAAGTTCCGCAGGGGACTTAATGAGGATATTGCTGGTTACTTAGCTGGGTCGGCATCCAGAGATTTTGGGACACTGGTCCAGCAGTGTCGTGATATTGAGGACTTCTACAGCACGAGTAAGGCCAAGAAGGCCAAGATGGAGGTACCACAGGGTACCGGCGGTTCCACTCCCTGGAAGAGTAAAAATTTTGTGAACAAGAGCAAGGGCAAGCAGATGGCGGCTAAGCAAGCGCCAAATCAGTTTAGAAAGACTGCTACTCCGGGGAACGCCGCTAGACCTCCTGCTCCCAGATGTTCGGGATGTGGGAAGTCACATTTCGGGCCGTGTTCTACCGGTCAGCTGATATGCTTCCAGGGTGGCAAGGAGGGCCACTACTCTAGAGATTGCCCGACGGCGAGAGTTGCTGCAGTACAGGCTGTGCCGTTGCAGATGGTTCCTACTAGGGCACCAGCCGTGCCACCTACTACCGGACGAGTCTACACACTTGACCGTCAGCAGTCGGACAGAGCTCCGAACCTGGTCAGAGGTACTGTTACCATTGGTGGTTCAGCTGTTGATGTTTTGTTTGATTCCGGGGCAACGCACTCATTTGTTGCTACCCCTATTGCTGTGGGGCTTGAGTTGCCCAGTGATGTGCTTTCTCCACCGATGCGGGTTACCACCGCCACCGGAGAAAAATGTTTGACCTCCACTGTTCATCGCGATGTAGCGTTTCAGTGGGATGGCCGTGACTTCTTGGTAGATCTGATAGGATTACCGATGGCCAACCTTCAAATTATTCTGGGTATGGATTGGTTGTCCAGAAACTGTGCAATGATTGATTGCTGTGCCAAGAAAGTGGTGATGTCTCCGGGTGGGTCCACAGCCAGTTCCTCACCGTTCATTTCAGTCCTGCAGGCGAGGAGGGCCTTGAGAGCAGGGGCATTTGGCTATGTCATGTTGGGAGGTTTGGTGAGTGGGACACAGGAGGATCTCACTGGCATTCCTGTGGTGAAGGAGTTCCTCGAGGTGTTTCCTGAGGAGATTCCTGAGTTTCCACCACAGAGGGAGATAGAGTTCTCCATAGATTTATTACCTGGTGTGGGGCCTATATCGTTGGCTCCATACCGGATGTCGCCACCAGAGTTGGCGGAGCTGAAGAAGCATATCGAGGAGCTTTCAGCGAAAGACTTTATTCGGCCGAGTGTGTCTCCCTGGGGAGCACCGGTCATATTTGTGAAAAAGAAAGATGGGACCATGCGGTTGTGCACCGACTACAGACAGTTGAACAAGGTGACAATCAAGAACAAGTATCCTCTTCCACGCATTGATGATTTGCTGGATCAGCTCAGGGGTGCTTGTGTGTATTCCAAGATTGATCTCCGGTCCGGTTATCATCAGATACGGGTAAAGCCGGAGGATGTCCCAAAGACAGCATTTCGCTCGAGGTACGGGCACTACGAGTACTTGGTGATCCCGTTTGGACTCACCAATGCACCCGCAGTGTTCATGGACTACATGAACAGAATCTTCCAGCCGTACCTGGATCAGTTTGTGATCATCTTCATTGACGACATCTTGATCTACTCCAAGACGGAGGAGGAGCATACCGAGCACTTGAAGATTGTGTTGCAAGTGCTAAAAGAGAAGAAGCTCTATGCGAAGCCGTCAAAATGCGAGTTTTGGCTCAAGGCGGTGAAATTTCTGGGTCATGTGATTTCTGCTAATGGAGTTGCAGTTGATCCTAACAAGATTGAGGCCGTGATGGATTGGGAGAGGCCCAAGACGGTTACAGAAGTGAGAAGCTTCTTGGGTTTGGCCGGGTACTATCGGAGGTTCATAGAGGGATTTTCCAAGATGGTGCTACCGATGACTCGCCTTACCCGAAAGGAGACTCCATTCGTGTGGACACATGAGTGTGAGGAGTGTTTCCAGGAGTTGAAGGAGAGACTGACTACTGCTCCTGTGTTAGTCCTTCCTGATCCTGCGGAGCAATTCGAATTATATTGCGATGCCTCTGGTAAAGGACTTGGCTGTGTGCTGATGCAGAAAGGGAAAGCGGTTGCTTACGCTTCAAGACAGTTGAAACCTCATGAGGAGAACTACCCGACTCACGACTTGGAGTTGGCGGCTATTGTG
>JAVKPL010014274.1:0-83573 GCA_032173675.1 Gastrolobium villosum | reverse complement strand
ATTATTATGTCTATTGAAATTTGATTAAATAGAGTACAAAAAAAAAATGTTTAAACATGTATAATAGTTAATTTATAAATTATAATAAAAATTTAAGGATGACAAAGTATACTCCCAAATAAATAATTAATAGTAAGATTAAATTAGATATTGATACATGGAATAATAAAAAATAGTATCCTCTAAAAAATATATTAATTCATGTTTTTTTTTCTGAAAGAATGTCTTTATTTTACTTTCTCAGGCTTCGGAAGATTTTTAACAATAACTTTTTCTTTGAAATAATAACTTTTACTTTGTCTTTCCAAAATGGAACAACATCGTCACCTGCAAGTACAAAATTAAACTTTAAAACCCAAAAAGCTGCAAATACAAATGTATATTTTCAGCCAATTACTTACTTACCTTCCGAAATTGGAGGTAACTGAGTGGACGCGACGTTATCATGTTCCTGGACATGAGACTCCCCCACAACATTATATTCTAGGATTTGAGTTTCAGGAATACCACATTCATCATCGTTGTCTGAAGTGCTAGCATCCTCAGCAAGAAGTTGATCTTCCATTGCAATATTTTCATCATCGTCATCCTCACCATCATCTTCCATAACCTAGGTAGGGTCATTTTCTCCTTCCTCAGATAGATTACCAACTGGAGCAGTAGATGATGATGCATTATGTGCAAAATTTAAATCAACTGAGCTCACGGATATAGCAACATCCTCTGTTTCGGCAATATCCACGAGGACTCTAAAAAATCTTTCATTGACTGGTTGAAAAACTGTCCGATTACCATTTCTACGTCTTCATCGTCAACAACTTGCATACTAATGTATTGTGATTCACACCATATTCTTGCAGTGACCATATTGATAGATTGTTTAACTTCAATCGCTAACTTTTGACGAATTTTTTGATGTACTTTGCTAATTGTTGAGTTCCGCATGATACGTGTTGGCCTTTTCTCGCGTTCAAAAATGACACCACGTCGAACTTCCATTTTCCTACCATTATAATATAAAACAACACGAACAAAATCAGAATGTGAACTCATTCTTAACTATATTAATAAAGAAAAACACAAAACAGAGTATGCATAAGCAAGTGAGACTGTATCGAAGACTAAGAAGTTAAGATGAAGAAGAGTTGTGATGAATGTGGAGATGAGATGTGTTTATATAAGAAAAATAGGTGCCATTCATGCCCAAAGTGGGCTGGAAAGGGGGCTGAGTCATGCCCAGAATGGGCTGGAATATCAGTTGATTCAAGACTTCATGGGCGTGACTATTCACGCCTATTTTGGGCGTGAATGACGTGGAATTCACGCCTAACATGAGCGTGAATTGTCCCGCCCATTTTGGGCGTGAATGATTGTAATAGATCCGAAAATAGTTTCCAAACTGTTATATAATGACTGCAGCCCAATATTACCTGATAGAGATTTTCATAGCATCGCCGCATTTTATTCATACTTTTTACCATCGTTTCTTTCTTTTTCTTTTGGTAATTAATGGAGTATTTCTTCACTCATTGAACGTGACACTCCACTTGAGCTCTTTATTTCTTCTCTTTTTTGAGCTCTTTGTTTTTTTTTTTTTGGTAATTAATGGAGTATTTCTTCACTCATTGAACGTAACACTTCACTTGAGCTCTTTATTTCTTCTCTATATTAAGCTCTTTGCTTTTTCTTTTTCTTTTTTAATGGTGGTTTCTTTTCTTCTTATTTTTAATTTGACCAGAGGATTCTGTTGAAAATAACCTCTGGAAACACAATCCCAACTGGTTTTTTATTATCTCGAAGGCCCTTCCCATAATTAGTTTCTCAAAATAGCAAGCGGAACACGAATCCTGAAATTGAAATGCATTTACTTTCTGAACCCCACAACACAATTTTAATTTAATATTATTTGAATTTATAATTATCAAATCGCAATATTTCCTAAATTAGTTCGTAAATCTGCTTGGTAATAAAGCGCAGAAAAGTAAAGAATGTGAATAATTTTAGCTATTTGACCCTTTTATCTTTCATTAATTAATTAATAACCATTTTGTCCCTTATTCAAAATTATCTACAATTCTACCCATCTTTAATCGATTAACTTGAAGATTTAATCGATTAAATGGTCAAAATTGGAAAAAATGGTTGACTTGAAGATCTAATCGATTAAATCTTCAAGTTAATCGATTAAATATCTCAACAGGAAACAAATGTCAAATTTCCTCCATAAACAAAAGCAAATACCATGCATATGAAACAAATCAACAAGCATAGATAACCAGACAAATAAAGAAACCAACAAAAGAAAAACGATTATTGGAAACTGGATTGATTTACATGAACTGGCTCCATTTCTACCTTTCACATGAAAACCTTGCTTATTACATGAAAAACGGCGCGAAGTGATCCTATTGTCAACCTCAGAACGTGACAGCGACCAAGGCGAACAATGAACCCTTCCCATCTTGCATCTTCATCATAAAAATACATAGCAGAATCTTCAATCAGTTTTCCGTGTATTGGAGATTATTTGAATTTTGAATTTAATGTAATAGGACTTGATTGTGATTTGTATTTAATATGAGCTGATTGCGTTTTGTATTTAATAGGAGCTGATTGCGTTTTGTATTTAATAGGACGCAATCAGCTCTTATTAAATACAAATCGCAATCAACTCCTATCACATTAAATTCAAAATCCTAATAACCTCCAATACCGTGTTTTTCTCATTCAATCAATGCTTTCACGCTCATTTGGTATATTTAATCGATTAAATATAAGTTTTAATCGATTAAATCAATTAAGAGAGATATTTAATCGATTAAGAGAGATATTTAATCGATTAAATTTTCAAGTCAACCATTTTTGTCAGTTTTGACCATTTAATCGATTAAATCTTCAATTTAATCGATTAAAAAGGGGCAGATTGGTAGATTATTTTGGATAAGGGGCAAAATATTTATTAATTAATTAATGAAGGGCAAAAAGATCAAAAAGCCACATTATGGTAGAAGAAAAAATTATTACATGAAATTTATATTTTTTTTCTCTTTTTTTTATATGGTCCCACATAATTTTATGTATGTCTAACAGATAATTTTATCACCTACAATATGAGAAATATTAAAACTATTTTTTCTTACATTATTCTAAATATATAGAAAAAATATTTAATAAAAATCAAAGTATTTAATATTTGAATATTTTATAGTCTGTTAACTATTTTTATTATTATTCGATATGTAACATATTTAATATTTTTTATCTTTCAAGATATTAAATTTTGTTAAATACTTTTATTTTTAATTACTAAGAAGCTGTTTTAAAGAATAAACACTATATGAAAAGATTGGTTTTGGACTTTTGGTGTTTGTAGTTTTAAAGAATATGAAATTATGTCTTTTAAGTGAATGAAATAATATGAGTGTTCAACGAATGACTATTAGTGTTATTAATCTTGGAGTTTAAGTTCGAGCTTTCAGTGGAGTAGCACCGAATTAGATAATCATTCGTTGATTATCAAGAGCCTTGGTTAATAACAGATGGTAGATCCTCAGGCTAGCTCAAGAGAAAAATTCAAAAAAAGGGATGAGATAATTTCAGTTGATGACGACTAGTGGGATACATGGACTTGGGCTTTGGGCTCAAGAGCAAGTGGAAGATTGTTGGGTTTTACTCTTTCACTAAAGCCCAATAGGGTCTAGTGTGTAAGAAGGCCCCCAAAAACCTAAAGCCCATTATGCTTAGGGCTAGGGTTTATTGAAACCTATATATATGCTACACTTATAGTCATCATCCTCTCAAGTCTTCATTTGGTGGTTGCAGAGGCTGATCATCATCTTCCTGAAAGTGAGAGAGTGCCCACACAATTCCCGTTTCCCCTTGAGACATAGCCTGGAAGATCTGTCACAATCCAGCTTCAAGGAGGTTGTTCGTGTTGCGGTGCTGAGGTGAGCTGTTCGTGAAGAGGAATCATACAAGAGAAGATTCTACACTAGATCTGCGCACCAAGAGGTAACAATTTAGCTTTGATCATTTAATCATCTATTTGGTTTTAAATTTTTCAAAAAATAATAAATACATAATACATTGGATCGATTTTCAATTGACCAAACCGAAAACTGATTCAATCCAATAAAAATATGCAGGTTTATTTTTTCAGCTTTTAGTTTTTTTTTTCTTGGATAATGAAAAGTTTAAGTGGGGTTAGACACCGGTTTCCCACTAGGGAAAGGGAAGATCCCCCAACCTCTTTGAGGATTTCTAGGAGGGATTACATATCACCTTGGTCAGCGGGGATTGAACCCACGCCCTTGAGGGGTATGGACCAAACCCTTAGCCAACTGTGCCCACCTTTGTTGGCCACCTTTTAGTTTTTTGATTTCAAGTTATTGGTTTTTGGATTCGATTACCACGATTTGAATTAATTTAAATCGATTTATGAATATGCTTAAAAAGTAGATACAACATAAAAATTATGAGGGGAGAAAACAAGTAATATTTTTTTAATTTAAATTTTAAATAAAAAATATTAATTTTAATTTAAATGACCATCTTTAAAAATATCAACATCTGTCTAAAATTAAGTACAAAATTTTTTCCTGAAAAGATTTGTTATGAATACAACAAAAATTGAAATTAGCAAAATAGACACCACGTGTCCGTATCATTGTCGATCTTCTCTCTCTTTTTTTTTTGAATATAATGTCGATCTTGTCTGATTCGAAACAAGAACTACATTTATTGGTACCACGAGGCCAGGTTTCTCAACTATTTACCCTTTTCTCTCTCTTAAAATCCCTGAAATATTTATGATTTTTAATTCTCCCGTGAAGGTTCTCCTCACCTACTAAACTCTCTCTATGCTCTCTACTCTAATAAGAAGTGATAAAATTATGCAGAAAAAAACAAGATTTGAACTCTTTTGTTTCATTTCATCATTTTTTTTAGGGATAAAAATAAAATATTATTATTTTAATAAATTAGGCATGAATGTCTTGGGAGTCACGCCTAATTTGGGCGTGAATAGTCACGCCTAATTAATTTGGGCATGAATGAGTGAAATAAATCCGTAGATAGTTTCGAAAGAGCTATGTATTCGTAATTATTTATTAAAATGATAATATTTTTTTTTTGCCTATTTTTCTATTGTTAAGGTTTTATAATTTAGATATATATAGAAAAATGTGAATGCAAATGCATGTCTTTATTTTATGTTCTATGTTTTTTTTTATAACAATATTGTTGGGATAAATTTAAATGTCCGTTTTTTTATTAATGAGTCAGTTATGTCAGTTAGAATATTATATTAATGAGTCAGTTATAAAATAATTAGTCAGTTATGTCAATTACAAAGTAATGAGCGTGTTATGCGTAGAGTTATGTTGGTCAGTTTAATAGCTTATAAATAGTTTTGATAATTTGTATGATACATAAATCAAGAGAAAAAGAGAAAGAAAACAAATCAAGAATAGAAAAGAAATTTTTTATGCGGATAGACACGTATGGTTGTGTCTTGAATATTCAATTCTAACAAATATATGTTATATGTTTTAGGTTTTCTGTAATAATGGCGGTAAATTCAGGGCAAATCGACTTAAACTCTGATGCTGTTTTGTTTGATCGGGAAAATGAGGTTGTGGGGTTTAATTCATCAGGTTCCAGTGTTAGTGTTGGTGTTTTTCATTCTGAAACCCTTAGAAATGAACCCGTCGGTGGTGAGCATTCAAAATGAAAAAGAAAAAACAAAGAGCTCAAAATAGAGAAGAAATAAAGAGTTCAAGTGAAGTGTTACGTTTAATGAGTGAAGAAATAATCCATTAATTACCAAAAGAAAAAGAAATTTTTTTTGTTTTCTTTCATATAACATATATTTGTTAGAATTGAATATTCAAGGCACAACCATACGTGTCTATCCGCAAAAAAAAATTCTTTTCTATTCTTGTTTTCTTTCTTTCTCTTTTACTCTTGATTTATGTCTCATACAAATTATCAAAACTATTTATAAGCTATAAAACTGACCAACATAACTCTACATATAACACCCTCATTACTTTATAACAGACTCATTATCTTAGAACTGACTCATTAATATAATATTCTAACTGACATAACTGACTCATTAATAAAAAAGGGACATTTAAATTTATCCCAACAATATTGTTATAAAAAAAAAACATAGAACATAAAATAAAGACATGCATTTGCATTCACATTTTACTATATATATCTAAATTATAAAACCTTATCAATAGAAAAACAGGAAATTTCTTTTTTTATCATTTTAATAAATAATTACGAATACGCTCTTTCGAAACTATATACGGATTTATTGCAATTATTCACGCCCAAATTAATTAGGCGTGACTATTCACGCCCAAATTAGGTGTGACTCCAAGGCATTCACGCCTAATTTATTAAAATAGTAATATTTTATTTTTTTCCCCTAAAAAAACATGATGAAATGAAACAAAAGAGTTCAAATCTTGTTTTTTTTTTCTGCAGAATTTTATCACTTCTTGTTAGAGTAGAGAGCATAGAGAGAGTTTAGTAGGTGAGGAGAACCTTCAATGGAGAATTAAAAATCAGAAATATTTCAGGGATATAAAGAGAGAGAAAAGGGTATATAGTTGAGAAACCTGGCCTCGTCGTACCAAAAAACGTAGTTCTTGTTTCGAATCAGAGAAGATCGACAATATATTCGAAAAAAAAGAAGAAGAGAAGATCGACAATGATACGGACACGTGGTGTCTATTTTGGTAATTTCAATATTTGTTGTATTCATAAAAAATCTTTTCAGGAAAAATTTTTGTACTTATTTTTAGACAGATGTTGATATTTTTAAAAATGGTCATTTTAATTAAAATTAATATTTTTTATTTAAAATTTAAATTAAAAAATATTACTTGTTTTCTCCCCTCATAATTTTTATTTTGTATCTACTTTTTAAACATATTCATAAATCGATTTAAACAAATTCAAATCGTGGTAATCGAATCCAAAAACCAATAACTGGAAATCAAAAAACTAAAAGCTGGCCAACAAAGGTGGGCACAGTTGGCTAAGGGTTTGGTCCATACCCCTCAAGGGCGTGGGTTCAATCCTCGCTGACCGATGTGAGGACTTTGTTGGTGGGTGATATGTAATCCCTCCCAGAAATCCTCATAGAGGTTTGGGGATCTTCCCTGACCCTAACCCCACTTAAACTTTTTATTGTCCAAGCAAAAAAAAAAACTAAAAGCTGAAAAAATAAACCTACATATTTTTATTGGATTGAATCAGTTTTCGGTTTGGTCAATTGAAAATCTATCCAATTTATTATGTATTTATTATTTTTTGAAAAATTTAAAACCGAATAGATGATTAAATGATCAAAGCTAAATTGTTACCTCTTGGTGTCCAGATCTCGTGTAGAATCTTCTCTTGTATGATTTCTCTTCACGAACATCTCACCTCAGCACCGCAACACGAACAACCTCCTTGAAGCTGGATTGTGGCAGATCTTCCAGGCTTTGTCTCAAGGGGAACCCTAGTGGGAAACCGGTGTCTAACCCCACTTAAACTTTTTATTATCCAAGAAAAAAAAAACTAAAAGCTGAAAAAATAAACCTACACATTTTTATTGGATTGAATCAGTTTTCGGTTTGGTCAATTGAAAATCGATCCAATATATTATGTATTTATTATTTTTTGAAAAATTTAAAACCGAATAGATGATTAAATGATCAAAGCTAAATTGTTACCTCTTGGTGTGCAGATCTCGTGTAGAATCTTCTCTTGTATGATTTCTCTTCACGAACAGCTCACCTCAGCACCGCAACACGAACAACCTCCTTGAAGCTAGATTGTGGCAGATCTTCCAGGCTATGTCTCAAGGGGAAACAGGAAGTGTGTGGGCACTCTCTCACTTTCAGGGAGATGATGATCAGCCTCTGCAACCACCAAATGAAGACTAGAGAGGTTGATGACTATAAGTGTAGAATATACATAGGTTCCAATAAACCCTAGCCCTAAGCAGAATGAGCTTTAGATTTTTGGAGCCCTTCTTACACACTAGGTCCTGTTGGGCTTTAGTGAAAGAGTAAAACCCAACAATCTCTCACTTGCCATTGAATACAAACTTGAGCCCAAAGCTCAAGTCCATGTATCCCACAAGTCGACATCAACTGAAATTATCTCATCCCTTTTCTTGAGCTAGCCTGGGCATCTACCATCTATTATTAACCAAGGCTAGCTCAAGAAAAGGGATGAGATAATTTCAGTTGATGACGACTAGTGGGATACATGGACTTGGGCGTTGGGCTCAAGTTTGTACTCAAGAGCAAGTGGGAGATTGATGGGTTTTACTCTTTCACTAAAGCCCAATAGGGTCTAGTGTGTAAGAAAGGCCCCAAAAACCTAATGTCCATTCTGCATAGGGCTATGGTTTATTGAAACCTATATATATTCTACACTTATAGTCATCAACCTCTCTAGTCTTCATTTGGTGGTTGCAGAGGCTGATCATCATCTCCCTTAAAGTGAGAGAGTGCCCACACACTTCCCGTTTCCCCTTGAGACATAGCCTGGAAGATCTGCCACAATCCATCTTCAAGGAGGTTGTTCGTGTTGCGGTGCTGAGGTGAGCTGTTCGTGAAGAGGAATCATACAAGAGAAGATTCTACACTAGATCTGCGCACCAAGAGGTAACAATTTAGCTTTGGTCATTTAATCATCTATTTGGTTTTAAATTTTTAAAAAAATAATAAATACATAATACATTTGATCAATTTTCAATTGACCAAACCGAAAACTGATTCAATCCAATAAAAATATGCAGGTTTATTTTTTCAGCTTCTAGTTTTTTTTCTTGGATAATGAAAAGTTTAAGTGGGGTTAGACACCGGTTTCCCACTAGGGTTTGAACCCATGCCCTTGAGGGGTATGGACCAAACTCTTAGCCAAGTGTGCCCACCTTGGTTGGCCAGCTTTTAGTTTTTTGATGTCCAGTTATTGGTTTTTGGATTCAATTACCTCGATTTGAATTAGTTTAAATTGATTTATGAATATGCTTAAAAAGTAGATCCAAAATTAAAATTATGAGGGGAGAAAACAAGTAATATTTTTTAATTAAATTTTAAATAAATAATATTAATTTTAATTAAAATGACCATCTTTAAAAATATCAACATCTGTCTAAAAATAAGTACAAAATTTTTTCCTAAATTAATATTATTTGAATTTATAATTATCAAATCGCAATATTTCCTAAATTAGTTCGTAAATCTGCTTGGTAATAAAGCGCAGAAAAGTAAAGAATGTGAATAATTTTAGCTATTTGACCCTTTTATCTTTCATTAATTAATTAATAACCATTTTGTCCCTTATTCAAAATTATCTACCCATCTTTAATCAATTAACTTGAAGATTTAATCGATTAAATGGTCAAAATTGGAAAAAATGGTTGACTTGAAGATCTAATCGATTAAATCTTCAAGTTAATCTATTAAATCTCTCAACAAGAAACAAATGTCAAATTTCCTCCTTAAACAAAAGCAAATACCATGCATATGAAGCAAATCAACAAGCATAGATAACCAAACAAATAAAGAAACCAAAAAAAAATGATTATTGGAAACTGGATTGATTTACATGAACTGGCTCCATTTCTACCTTTCACATGAAAACCTTGCTTATTACGTGAAAAACAGCGCAAAGTGATCCTATTGTCAACCTCGGAACGTGACAGCGATCGAGGCGAACAATGAACCCTTCCCGTCTTGCATCTTCATCATAAAAATAAATAGCAGAATCTTCAATCAGTTTTCCGTGTATTGGAAATTATTTGAATTTTGAATTTTGAATTTAGTGTAATAGGACTTGATTGTGATTTGTATTTAATATGAGCTGATTGCATTTTGTATTTAATAGGAGCTGATTGCGTTTTTTATTTAATAGGACGCAATCAGCTCCTATTAAATACAAATCGCAATCAACTCCTATCACATTAAACTCAAAATCCAAATAACCTCCAATACCGTGTTTATCTCATTCAATCAATGCTTTCACGCTAATTTGGGATATTTAATCGATTAAAATTAAGTTTTAATCGATTAAATCAATTAAGAGAGATATTTAATCGATTAAGAGAGATATTTAATCGATTAAATTTTCAAGTCAACCATTTTTGCCAGTTTTGACCATTTAATCGATTAAATCTTCAATTTAATCGATTAAAGAGGGGCAGATTGGCAGGTTATTTTGGATAAGGGGCAAAATATTTATTAATTAATTAATGAAGGGCAAAAAGATCAAAAAGCCACATAATGGTAGAAGAAAAAATTATTACATGAAGTTTATATTTTTTTTCTCTTTTTTTATATGGTCCCACATATTTTTATGTTTGTCTAACAGATAATTTTATCACCTACAATATGAGAAATATTAAAACTGTTTTTTCTTACATTATTCTAAATATATAGAAAAAATATTTAGTAAAAAACAAAGTATTTAATATTTGAATATTTTATAGTCTGTTAACTATTTTTTTATTATTCGATATGTAAAATATTTAATAATTTTATCTTTCAAGATATTAAATTTTGTTAAATACTTTTATTTTTAATTACTAAGAAGCTATTTTAAAGAATAAACACTATATGAAAAGATTGGTTTTGGACTTTTGGTGTTTGTAGTTTTAAAGAATATGAAAGTGTGTCTATTAAGTGAATGAGATAATATGAGTGTTCAACGAATGACTATTAGTATCTTGGAGTTTAAGTTCGAGCTTTTAGTGGAGTAGCACCGAATTAGATAATCATTTGTTGATTATCAAGAGCCTTGGTTAATAACAGATGGTAGATCCCCAGGCTAGCTCAAGAGAAGGGATGAGATAATTTCAGTTGATGACGACTAGTGGGATACATGGACTTGGGCTTTGGGCTCAAGAGCAAGTGGGAGATTGTTGGGTTTTACTCTTTCACTAAAGCCCAATAGGGTCTAGTGTGTAAGAAGGGCCCCAGAGACCTAAAATCCATTCTACTTAGGGCTAGGGTTTATTGAAACCTATATATATTCTACCCTTATAGTCATCAACCTCTCAAGTCTTCATTTGGTGGTTGCAGAGGCTGATCATCATCTTCTTGAAAGTGAGAGAGTGCCCACACACTTCCCGTTTCCCCTTGAGACATAGATCTGCGCACCAAGAGGCTGATCATTTAATCATCTATTTGGTTTTAAATTTTGGGTTAGACACCGGTTTCCCACTAGGGAAAGGGAAGATCCCCCAACCTCTTTGAGGATTTCTAGGAGGGATTACATATCACCTTGGTCAGCGGGGATTGAACCCACGCCCTTGAGGGGTATGGACCAAACCCTTAGCCAACTGTGCCCACCTTGGCTGGCCAGCTTTTAGTTTTTTGATTTCCAGTTATTGGTTTTTGGATTCAATTACCTCGATTTGAATTAGTTTAAATTGATTTATGAATATGCTTAAAAAGTAGATACAAAATAAAAATTATGAGGGGAGAAAACAAGTAATATTTTTTTAATTTAAATTTTAAATAAATATTATTAATTTTAATTAAAATGACCATCTTTAAAAATATCAACATCTGTCTAAAAATAAGTACAAAAATTTTTCCTGAAAAGATTTGTTATGAATACAACAAAAATTGAAATTACCAAAATAGACACCACGTGTCCGTATCATTGTCGATCTTTTTTTTTTTTTGAATATATTGTCGATCTTCTCTGATTCGAAACAAGAACTACGTTTTTTGGTACGACGAGGCCAGGTTTCTCAACTATGTACCCTTTTCTCTCTCTTAAAATCCCTTAAATATTTCTGATTTTTAATTCTCCATTGAAGGTTCTCCTCCTACTAAACTCTCTATATGCTCTCTACTCTAATAAGAAGTGATAAAATTCTGCAAAAAAAACAAGATTTGAACTCTTTTGTTTCATTTCATCAATTTTTTTTAGGGAAAAAAAATAAAATATTACTATTTTAATAAATTAGGCGTGAATGCCTTGGGAGTCACGCCTAATTTGGGCGTGAATAGTCACGCCTAATTAATTTGGGCGTGAATGAGTGCAATAAATCCGTAGATAGTTCCGAAAGAGCTATGTATTCGTAATTATTTATTAAAATGATAATATTTTTTTTGCCTGTTTTTCTATTGTTAAGGTTTTATAATTTAAATATATATAGAAAAATGTGAATGCAAATGCATGTCTTTATTTTATGTTCAATGTTTTTTTTATAGCAATATTGTTGGGATAAATTTAAATGTCCGTTTTTTATTAATGAGTCAGTTATGTCATTTAGAATATTATATTAATGAGTCAGTTATAAAATAATTAGTCAGTTATGTCAATTACAAAGTAATGAGGGTGTTATGTGTAGAGTTATGTTGGTGAGTTTTATACCTTATAAATAGTTTTGATAATTTGTATGAGACATAAATCAAGAGAAAAAAAAAAAGTAAACAAGAATAGAAAAGAATTTTTTTTTTTGCGGATAGACACGTATGGTTTTGTCTTGAATATTCAATTCTAACAAATAGATGTTATATGTTTTAGGTTTTCTGTAATAATGGCGGTAAATTCAGGGCAAATCGACTTAAACTCTGATGCTGTTTTGTTTGATCGGGAAAATGAGGTTGTGGGGTTTAATTCCTCAGGTTCCAGTGTTAGTGTTGGTGTTTTTCATTCTGAAACCCTTAGAAATGAACCCGTCGGTGGTGAGGTTCTGGATCACGATAAAAAGGTTTTCCATGTTGGATATGATAGAGGAGGCAATGGTTCCTTGGAGCTGCTTTGTGAGCTTGTTGTGGTTGGGTTTCACATGAACGACCCTGGGTGTGATGTGATGATTAATGGCAGTGGAAAAGAGGGTTTTGGTGAAGAAACTGAATTGGTGGTTGGAGGGAATAGTTTGGAGGCAGGAGTGGAAGTTGTTGATGGAGGGTATGCAGAACCTGATAAAGCTTTGGTTGGCATGTACAGGGAATCTGTGTTTTCAGAACTGAGTTTGTGTGTGTCTGATTTAGTTTGGGGAAAGGTGAGGGGCCATCCTTGGTGGCCTGGTCAGATCTTTGATCCGTCAGCTGCATCGGAGATGGCAAAGAGGCATCTTAAGGAAGATTGTTACCTAATTGTATATTTTGGGGATAAAACATTCTCTTGGAATGATGTGTCAATGATAAAGCCATTTCAGCCGTATTTCTCACAAATGGAGAAGCAGAGCGATTTGGAAGAATTCCAACATGCTGTTGATTCTGCTTTATATGAGGTCTCAAGACGGGTTGAGTTTGGCCTATCCTGTCCTTGCATGCCTGAGCAAGTGTTTTCTGAGCTTAAAACTCAAGCAATTAGTAATGCTGGAATCCGCCAACATACATGCACAAGAAATGGAAATGGCATATTTACATCTTTGGAGCCCATGAAACTTCTTACAAACCAAGAAGAGAGTTTGTATCATTATGAAAGAAAATGAATCAGTAAGTTAACTTACAATGAAAGACACGTACTTATAGATTGTTAGTATCTAGTCTACGTGTTAACAACAGCTAAACAGAAAACTAACTACATGTAACAAACTATTAACTACAAGTAACAAACAATTAACTATAGTTAGTGTAGAACTGTATCTCATCACCCCCCCTCAAGTTGGGAGTGGATATCTACAAGACCCAACTTGGACACGAAATTCTTGAGCGGAGAAGGATGAAGGCCCTTGGTAAACATGTCTGCTAATTGATGAGCTGAAGAGATAGGAAGCAGATGTATTAAGCCTTGAACAATCTTTTCGCGAGTAATGTGGCAATCAAGCTCTATGTGCTTGCTCCGTTCATGAAACGAAGGATTGTGAGCAAGATGAACCGCTGCTTGGTTATCACAATAAACCATTGCTGGACCAGGAATAAGAACTTGAAAATCACGTAGAAGATAAGTGATCCACTGAACCTCACAAGACAGCGTGGCCAATGCCCGGTATTCAGCTTCAGCTGAAGATCGACTAACAGTTGTTTGCTTCTTGGATTTCCATGAGATGAGGGAAGGTCCAAGAAAAACACAGAAACCAGTAGTAGAACGACGAGTATCAGGGCAAGTACCCCAATCCGCATCAGCAAAACCTGAGAGAGTAAGGTCACTCTTGGAGGAGAAGAAAAGCCCTTTGGCTGGGGAACCTTTGAGGTATCTCAAAACACGAAAGGAAGCAGCAAGATGAGCAGTAGTAGGAGAAGCTACGAACTGGCTAAGTTGTTGTACTGCGAAGGAAATATTCGGTCTGGTGTTAGTGAGATAGAGAAGTCGCCCCACAATTCGACGATATAAAGAAGGATCAGAACATTTGTCTCCTTGGTTCTGATGCAAACGAACAGTAGGCTCGATTGGTGTGGAGACAGGTTTTGCCCCAAGCAATCCCGTGTCCTCAAGCATTTCTAAGACATACTTTCGCTGATTCACTATTATTCCATTAGGGGAGCGTGCCACTTCCAACCCAAGGAAAAACTTTAAAGCTCCAAGATCTTTGATTTGGAAAAGATTATCTAAATGAGATTTACAGAACTGTATCTCATCAATGTTGTTACCTGTAAGGATCATGTCATCTACATAGACAAGTATTGCAGTGAAAGAATCAGCTGTTATCTTGGTAAAAAGGGCATGATCACTAGATGATTGAGAGTAACCAATCTGGATCAATTCTGTAGTAAGTTTGGCATTCCACAACCGGCTGGCTTGTTTTAAACCATATAGTGATTTACGCAGCTTGCATACTTTGCCTGGATGAGGAGAAATGATGCCCTCTGGGACTGACATATAAACATCCTCAAGTAACTCTCCATGGAGGAAAGCATTGTTGATGTCAAGCTGTTCAAGAAGCCAATTGCTTGCTGCTGCAATAGACAATAGAACTCGAATGGAAGTCAGTTTAGCAACAGGTGAGAAAGTCTGAAAATAATCCAATCCTTCGATTTGGTTATAGCCTTTTGCTACTAACCTTGCTTTATGTCTAGCAATAGTGCCATCAGCATTATGTTTGATCTTATACACCCATTTTGATCCAATAGGTTGCTTACCAGATGGTAAATCAACAAAAGACCGAGTTTCATTTCTATTCAAAGCATCAATTTCGTCATTCATGGCTGCAATCCATTCGGGTGATTGTACTGCTTGCTTATATGTTCGAGGCTCAACAAGCTACTGATATTGAAACAAAATGTAGAATGTGGTTGGGAACATCTGTTATAGGAAACTGTAGAGGAAATTGGGTAAAGGGTACTGGTCTTAGTAAGGTTGCAATGGAAATCTGTGAGATATTTGGGTGTGGTTTTTGTTCTGGTTGAACGTCTCTGTGGATGGGGAAAGTCTATATTGGAAACTTCAATGAGATTGGTGTCTATATGGTCATGGTGGGAGGGAAGGATGCTAGTGTCGATGGTACTAGTGGGAATGTCAGATTGACAAGGCTGTGTAGGTGTGATTTCTAATGTTGTGGTGGGTCTGGGGGAGGGGGTGTCATATTGGGTAGGTAATGCAGTGGCAAAGGGAAAAGGGTGTGGTGTAGGTATTGCTGGATAGTGTTTGGAAAAAGGAAAGTGTTGTTCATAAAAGACCACATTTCTGGAAAGGAAGATTTGTTTTGAGATAAGGTCATAGAGTGTATACCCTTTTGTTCCATCTTTGTGTCCAAGATAGATACATTTTCGAGCCCGAGGATCAAACTTTAGTCTTCCAGCTGTAAGAGTGCTAGCATAAGCTAAGCAGCCAAAAGTCCTCAAATGGAAAAGAACAGGTGGCTTATGCAATAACAGCTGATAAGGTGAGTAAAATTGTAACCTTGGTGAACTAAGTCGATTCATTATATGGATGGCATGAGAAATGCAGTAACACCATAATTCTTTTGGAATATTACTTTGAAAAAGAAGAGCTCTTGCTATGTTGAGTATGTTTTGGTGCTTTCGTTCTACTATTCAATTTTGTTGTGGGGTTTCGATGCAAGTAGTTTGATGAATTATCCCCTTACATCTAAAGAAATCATCCATAAGAAACTCTTGCCCATTATCACTGCGAAGGATCTTTATAACTACTCCAAATTGATTTTCTACAAGTGTCACAAAATCTCGAATGTGATTTCTGGTTTCACCTTTTGATTTCATAAGAATACCCCAAGTGAACCGTGTATGATCATCAACAATAGTCAAAAGGTATCTGTGACCATGTATAGAAGGTAATGAATAGGGGGCCCATATGTCCATATGAACTAAATCAAAAGCAGTGTTGGAAACTGTAATGCTATGATTAAAAGGAAGCCTTCTTTGTTTTGCTAGATGACATGCCTCACATGGCTCATCTAACTTATTACAAGAAATAAAAGGAAATCTAAGTATCATTGCCTTTAGAATATCCTTTGAACAATGTCCGAGCCTCATATGCCAAATAGCATCTTCTTTAGAGGTAGAACTAGTGTTGCAAGTAGCATTCCATAAGATGTCTGTTTCACTATCATGTAAGCATGCCTTTCTGAAGTTCCTGTGATGAAGTATGTATAATCCTCCCTCGAGATTAACAGAACCAATCTCCACCATGGTTGGAGTTTGCTGTATAGTACATTTCTTTTGCTGAAAAGTCACTTGACAATTAGAATCATGGATTAACCGATTCACTGATATCAAGTTTACCTTGAACTCCTTAACAAACAAAACATTTGTTAGTTGAAGTAAATCAGAGAGTACAATGGTTCCTGATATGGATGCAAAGACCTGACTTCCATTGGGCAAGAAAATGGCTATAGGTTCAATCTTTTGAATAGATGACAGCGAATCAAGAGAGTGTGTGATATGATCTGTAGCTCCAGTATCTAAAATCCATTGAAATTTACTATTACCTGCTGTGAAATCACTGGTTTCTGCATTATGTGCCTTGGACTGCACCAGGTTGTCTGCATTATGTGCCTTGGATTGCACCAGGTTGCTAGCATGCCCTGAGTGCTGCTGTGTAGTAGGACTTTGATGCATGTTTTGCTGTATCATCTCCATTATAGTCTGGAATTGATTCTTTGTGAAAGTATCCTTCACTTCAAGCAATTCTGATGCTTGATCTTGATCCCCAATGACTGCCATATTATTTCTGTGTGTATAATTTCTTTGTTTGAAACCAGGAGGGTATCCATGCTTCTCAAAGCATGTCTCAACTGTGTGCCCAGTCTTACCACAGTGTGTACACATTCTGAAAGAATTTGATCTACCTCTTCCAGTAGAACGTCCTCTTCCACGGATTTGAGAACGTCCTCTACCCTGGGATTGATCTGTAGTATTGTAGAAAAATTTAGGATTGTCTTGGCCTAGAAAATTTCCCTCCAAGTGGAGTTGCCTCTCTTGTTGCATAACAAGAGAAAACACACGATTAACAGATGGCAAAGGGTCTATCAACATAATTTGTGACCTCACTTGTGAAAACTTATCACTCAATCCCTTAAGAAAACGGATTGAGTAATCTCGTTCTCTAATCTTCTTCACCTCTGTAGATATGTTGCAACAAGGACGTACGCATCTACAGTTTGGAGTTGGCTGTAGTGCCTCCAATTCATCCCACAACACCTTCAATTGTGTGTAATAATCAGACACAGAGCTGTCTCCTTGATTCAACCGGTAAATGTCATCTTGGAGATCATAAATTTTGAATATATCTCCTTGAGAAAATCTCTCTTTCAGGTCATTCCATACATCAAAAGCTTGATCCATCCATAAGATAGATTGAGAAATTGATTCAGTAATAGAACGATGCAACCATGAAACTACCATGGTGTTGCACCTTTCCCAAGCACCATAGTGTGGATCTGAAATTTCTGGAACAGTTATGGTTCCATTCACAAAAGAATACTTGTTCTTGGAGATTAATGCCATTTTCATGGCTCTTGCCCAACCATGATAGTTCTTCCCATTCATAAGAGAAGAAACCAACACCAAAGAGGGATTTTCATTCGCATGCAAGTAATATGGACTTCCTGGATCTGAAAAATCCAACACAGTATTGAAGGTTTTTGAATTACCTCGATTAAGATCAGAATTTTCTCTTGCTTGATTTGTGTCTGATTCCTCAGTTGCATGTTCAAGATTTAGCACGGAACTCTGATTCGCCATTTGGAATAGCTACTCTCGATTCCAGAATCGAAGAAGAACGGACGAAGGATTGAAAAGAAAAGAACGGATGAAGGATTGAAAAGAAGAGATAAAGAGGCGAATATCAGAGCTCTGTGAGAAGCTCTGATACCATCTTACAAACCAAGAAGAGAGTTTGTATCATTATGAAAGAAAATGAATCAGTAAGTTAACTTACAATGAAAGACACGTACTTATAGTTTGTTAGTATCTAGTCTACGTGTCAATAACAGCTAAACAGAAAACTAACTACATGTAACAAACAATTAACTGCAAGCAACAAACAATTAACTATAGTTAGTGTAGAACTGTATCTCATCAAAACTTGTCAATTATGTTAAATCATTAGCCCAGTCGCCGCATATGGAATATGATAGACTGGATTTTGTAATAGCACGTGCCCAATTGTTGTGCTCAAAGGGTTATTCTCAATCTCAACCGTTGTTCGAGAATGATGTGGAAATTCAACTCATGAGGGAGAGAGAGCAAATTGATGAGCAAGAATTGAAAACCCATCTTGGCTTTTCACACAAGCGCAAGCATCATGTCCCAAAGAATAGCAAGCAGCCTTGCAAAAAACTTAAACTTTTGTCAGATTCAAATTTAATGTCTGACAAGAGATTCTCTATTCCAAATTCTGAACATGCATCAGAAAGCAAATCCGGCGATGAGTCAATTTCAAGGTGTTCTAGCAGGAAACGGAAGGAAGCTTATGATGATTCTGCTTCCATGGAGCATGCCATGTCTTTGGAACAAATGCACGACGGTGACACCCGAGTAACCGCAACAGAAGCAGTACTTTCTATGACATCTGCAATGGAACCTTGCTATGATTCTTATTGGACTGATAGAATATTTCTAACCTTTCCTGAAGAGCAATCATTGTCAAAAACCCCGAATCATAAATGCAAAAGAAGAAGAAAATGCAATAATAAATGAACCATAACTTTGCACAATAATAGAACCTAGTGTCATTTTTACCCAAGCCTTTGCAACTTCGGGTATTTTGACTGAAATGCATCGATCCACAGTATTAGTACTTGCTCTTCAATCCCATTGGTTAATGATGCATGTAAGTATGATGATCTTGGCCTATGCAGCTCTTTTATGTGGATCATTATTCTCGGTTGCGGTTTTAGTCATTATATTTCGAGAAGTCATACAAATTCTTAAAAAAAGCAAGAATTTTTCTTTTTTAAGTGAATCATTTTCGTTTGCTGGAATCAAATACGTGAATAAGAACGAAAGACAAAATGTTTTAAGAAAAACTTCTTTTTATTCTTTTAGCAATTATTACGGGTCTCAATTGATTCAACAATTGGATTGTTGGGGTTATCGTAGTATTAGTCTAGATTTTCTCTTTTTAACAATAGGTATTCTTTCTGGAGCAGTCTGGGCTAATGAGACATGGGGGTCATATTGGAATTGGGATCCAAAGGAAACCTGGGGTAGTTTAATGTATCAATTTTCAGTGAAACGTTTACTTTAATATTCAAATTTACTTTAATGTTTCGTTTTTTTTTTTTGGTAGTTTAATTTAACAATTTTCATTCAAACATTTGAGAGATGAAATAAAATCTATTTATTGTAATAATTCACGGAAGATTACGATACCATTATTTCTATGGAAAATATAATCTATTTATTATAAGCACACACTCTAAACAACGCATGGAAGGAAGTATGCCCATTGTAATAATTGCATCCTTTTTCAATTTCTCATTAATCAACCGTCCTTTAAATAAAATCAATTTTTTTTTTAAATTTCCTCATATTTTCAAAAATGTTATATCCACTCTATATTTTCTCACATTTTCAAGATTATATGCATCTTCCGAGGCAGTTTTAAGCCTTTCTTTCTTTAATGGAGTTTTCATTTATCATTTAACATGATACATAAAAGTTTCTTAAACATAATATTTTGTGGGGCCCACACTTTTTAAAACAAAAAAAAATACGGCACGTAAAACGAATCTCTATAACATTACACAATCATTTTTTCTACGACATAACTCTTATAAAATCCTTCTTTAATTTTACAAACTTTTAACCTTTTCTATTCCCTAGACACCAATTATTCTGGCTAGGGGTGTTAACGGGTCGAGCCGAGCCGAGCTTTGATCTTAACAGGCCAAGCCTGTATTTAAACGTGTCAGACTGGCCTTAGCATGTTACCTGTTAGGAATATAATATTAGCCTGTGGCTGGTTCATTTTCAAAAAATAAAAGCCTGTTGCCTGTTTATTTATTAAAAATATAAACCTTACCTTTCAACTTGCAGCAGTATTTAACCTATTAATCATGCACTCGTATGTATTTTTTTGTATGAAAATAATAGTTTTTTCTTTTATTATAAAAAACATATTAATATTAAAAAGTCAAAATAACAACGGCACATTTACTTTACTTTACGTTGCTTTTCCTTAAAAAATAAATTTTGAACAAAGGGGGAAGCAACAGAACTAGAAACAAAATAGAGTATGGGGCAAGTAGTTCCCATCAAATCTCTAGCAAACAGCTCTCTACAATCCATAGAGACTTCAAGAAAGAGCTGTAGATCCCAGGTGTTTAATTGTCTCCCTTTGGTTGCCAAAGCATCAGCAATGGAATTACCTTCATCTTTTTTTTGTTATTTTTAATCTTTCTTTTTCTACATCTTATATCTTCATCTTCATATCTCTTATTTATTTACCAATCGTTGTTACTAATTATGAAATATTGTTAGTAATTATGAAAAGTGGCACTCGCCGTCTCAAATGATTAATATAAAAATAAATAAATTTATTGTATACGGGCCAGCATCCAAGGCTTCAAGGCCGGGCTTGGCTATGGAAGCATGAGGCCTTTTAAATAAAAAGACTTTTGCATGAGTATAAGCCCGGGTCCAATAATTAAAAAAGCCAGGCCTAAGGCCCCTGGCCTTATTATCAACCCTAATTTTGGCCATTAAAATTTTGATTGGATCAAAATTGACTTCTCCATTCAGAAAAAAATAAAATTGAAGTAGTTTGAAAAATAATCAAAACTTCTCACTGTCTTCTAATTTTCTCACAATTTTTTTTTTGTTTTTATTTAAATCTTCCCATAATTTCAAGAAGATTGTATCCACTTTCGAGAGCTTTCATAGCGTTTCATATTTTCAAGATTATGTACGCACCTTCAGTGGCAGCTTTTCAGCTTTTCTTTCTTTAATTTTACAAATTTTTAGACTTTGTTATTTCCTAGGCACTAATTCTTCGCTAGGCTTTAAAATTTTAATTGGATTAAAATTGATTTCTCCATTCCAATAATAAATCAAGCATAATATATTATTTTTAACTTCTTTAATATTTTAATTAAGTATAATAAAATATTATTGGTGAATAAAATACTTTATTAAACTATTGATATTTTTTAAAATTAAAAATATTCAAGAATTTCTCTACTTTCTACTTTAGATATTTTCAAGACTATTAATAATATGAATTACTAGCACCACTGCTTTTTGCGTTGGAAATTGATAAAGCTATTAATAATATGAATTATTAGCAATTTAACACCATTACTTCCTGCATTGGAAAATATTAAGACTATTAATAATATGGATTATTAGGGGGTTTTGTGTATGAGGCCATAATATTCATCTAATACTTTGAGCAAAATTTTCTGCACCCTACGAGCATTATCTTATCAATTAGGTTTCTCTAATTATACTTGATTAAAATCCACATCCACATAAAAAGGTAACAGAACGCTTAAACTCTTATAACACAAATCCATTAGATAAATATGTGATAAAAAATAAAAAATAAAATAAAAGATTCGAGTGTATGTGGGCGAAAATTACTTTTATAATTGTACAATGGAAATTATTTCACTTCAATATTATTATTTTTTACTTTGACCATTATGTTCTCATCTAAAAATACAATTTTTTTGGGGAGCTTCTTCTATGTATAATCGTTATTTTAATTGACTGAGCCCATTTTAATACACTAACACCTTGTAGTCATGATGATCTAGCTTTAAGAGTATTGGGCCTAATAATGGTTGTTAGCCCAAGAAGCTGTTTGGAAGCCCACCTAAAAGGGTGGAGGGCGCATGGAGCTTAGTAATGAGCTTAGATAGTCCAAGACATTACTAATTAATCTAATTAGTTAAATTAATAATCAAACATTTCAATTTTGAATTTGAAATTTGAATTTTGAAATTTGAATTTGGATTTTGAATTTTGAAATTCGAATTTTGAATTTGAAATTTGAAATTTGAAATTTGAATTTTGAAATTGGATTTTGAAATTTAAATTTTGAATTTGAAATTTGAAATTTTGAATTTTGAATTTGAATGTTTGAACGTTTGAATTCAAGTGTTTGAATTCGAATTTGAATTGGCTATGAAAAGTTGTTTCATAACAAAAGGATAAGATAAGATCTTTGTTGAATATCGAAAGAGAAGAGAGAAACATTTGAAAATAATACTGTGAGTATCAACTACACAGCGGAGTCTATTATATAACTAAAAAAAAAAGAAAATACAAATAGATATACACGATGTGGGACTTCTATACTACTATTCTAAACTATCATTTACAACACTCCCCCTCAAGCTGGAGCGTATAGGTCATATGCACCAAGCTTGTTACAAATAAACTCTATTCGAGGGCCCCTCAAGGATTTTGTAAACACATCTGCTAATTGCTCATTAGAGGGTACAAAGCTAGTTTTAATCTCACCAGTAAGAATCTTTTCTCGAACAAAGTGACAATCTATTTCTATATGTTTGGTTCTTTCATGAAACACTGGATTTGATGAAATGTGTAGAGCTGTTTGATTATCACAAATGAGAGTTGCCTGTCCAGTGTCTCCAAACTTAAGCTCTCTGAGAAGTTGTTTAAGCCAGATAAGCTCGCAAGTAGTAGTCGCCATGGAGCGGTATTCTGCTTCAGCACTTAATCTGACAACTACGCTTTGTTTCTTACTTTTCCAGGAAATCAAGTTGCCTCCAACAAAGACACAATACCCATAAGTAGATCTCCTATCAGCTGAACAACCAGCCCAATCAGCATCGCTGTACCCAACCACTTGATCATGACCTTTATCTTCATATTCAAGGCCTTTCCCTGGAGATGCCTTGATATACTTAAGAATACGAATGACTGCATTCCAATGTTCTTGACATGGAGAATTGAGAAATTGAATGACAACACTAACTGCAAAAGAAATATCAGGCCGAGTGACTGTGAGGTAGTTCAATTTTCCAACCAGTCTTCTATACTGCTCAGGATCTGAAAAGGGCTCCCCCTGATTTGGTAGAAGCTTGATACTTGGATCCATAGGAGTATCAACAGACTTTGAATTTAACAGAGTAGTTTCTTCAAGAATATCCAGAGCATATTTCCTCTGAGATATCACAACACCAGCTTTAGATTGGGCCACCTCGATTTCTAAGAAGTATCGAAGTTTCCCAAAATCCTTAGTCTGAAAATGATGACATAAGTGTTGTTTCAATCGAGTGATCCCATGCCGATCACTGCTTGTGATGACAATATCATGCACATATACCACCAGATAAATAGAACCAGAAGCAGAATGACGATAAAAGAGAGAATGATCAGCTGCACTCCGAGTCATGCCAAATTGTTGAACAACACTACTAAATTTACCAAACCAAGCTCTTGGAGATTGTTTGAGGCCATAGAGAGACTTACGAAGACGACAAACAAGTCCTGACTCCCCCTGAGCAACAAATCCAGGATGTTGCTCCATATAAATTTCTTCCTCTAGATCGCCATGAAGAAAAACATTCTTGATATCCAGTTGGTAGAGAGACCAATGGCGAATAGCAGCCATGGCAATAAAAAGGCGAACAGTAGACATTTTCGCCACAGGAGAAAAAGTATCAATAAAATCCAAGCCAAAGACCTGAGTGAAACCCTTCGCCACCAAGCGAGCTTTAAGACGATCCACTTGACCATCAGGTCCAACCTTAACAGCATAAATCCATCGGCAACCAACCACAGATTTCCCAGAAGGAAGAGGTACAAGATCCCATGTGCCATTATGATGAAAAGCACTCATTTCATCAATCATAGCTTGTCTCCATCCCGAATGTGAAAGTGTATCACCTGTAGTCTTGGGGACAGATACAGAGGACAAAGAGGAAAGGCAAGCAAAATATGATGGAGAAAGACGATGATAACTGAGATTGACTGTATACCTGGCCGGAGGACGAGTATCACGAGTACCCTTACGAAGAGCCATGGGAATGTCACTATCCGAAGGTGGGACCGAAGCCGTGGGAGGAGATGCAGTTGAATGTGAGTCCACAGATACATCTGACGAACTAGGCTCGATCTCATCAGCAGAAGAGGTGGTAGAAGGAGAGTCAGAAACATTGACGGGTAAAGACGGAAGGTAAAGAAGGTCACCTGAGAAGGACGGCTGTACAGAATCAGTATCCACAGGAGTAGTAGAGGATCCAAAAAATGGAACTGATTCAAAAAAGGAGACATCCGCCGAGATAAAGTATCGATGTAAAGTGGGAGAATAGCAACGGTAACCCTTCTGAGACCGAGGATAACCCAGAAAAACACATTTATGAGACTTGGGAGCTAATTTATCCAAACCTGGACCAAGATGATGAACAAAACACGTAGAACCAAACACATGTGGAGTTAAAGGATATAAAGCTTGATGGGGAAATAAAATAGAGTGAGGTACCTTATGATTGAGAACAGATGATGGCATACGATTAATGAGATAGCATTCAGTAAGTATAGCATCACCCCAGAATGTGTATGGAACATTACCATCAATTAACAAGGCACGAGTGGTTTCAACCAGATGGCGATTCTTGCGCTCGGCTACACCATTTTGTTGAGGTGTATGAGGGCAAGATGTTTGATGGAGAATGCCATGAGATGAAAAGAATTGTTGAAATTGATGAGATAAGTACTCACATGCATTATCACTACGAAAAGTACGAATAGGAATACCAAATTGAGTTTTTATTTCATTATAAAATAACTGAAAAATAGAAAATAACTCAGACTGCTTTTTCATTAAAAATAACCAAGTACATCGGGAATAATCATCAATAAAAGTAACAAAGTACTTAAAACCCAAAGAAGAAGAATGACGACTCGGTCCCCAAACATCAGAGTGGACCACAGAAAAAGGAGAAACAGCGTGACGACTAAGACGACTCGGAAACGTACTACGAGTATGTTTCCCAAACTGACAAGACTCACAATTTAAAGTAGAAAGAGACGATAAATGGGGAACCATCTTCTGAAGCTTTGCAAGACTAGGATGACCCAGACGAGCATGGATAGTATGAGGAGAATCCACAGTTGAGCAGGCTGAAGAAGAAGGAACTAGTTGATAGAGGCCCTGAGACTCACATCCTTTGGTAATCTCCTTCCCCGAACTCCGATCCTGAAAGATGACAGAGGTTTTAGTAAAAGAAACAACACAGTCAATGGATTTTGTCAAACGACTAATAGAAAGTAAGTTAAAAGGAGAATCGGGAACATATAGAACATGTTCCAGAGATAAATTAGGTAAAAGAAGAACTGTGCCAATCCCCCGTGATTGGACCAGAGACCCGTTGGCCATAGTAAAGTGGGAAAAGAACCAGTAGTGCAAAGAGAAGTGAATAAAGACTTATTACCAGAAATGTGATCAGAAGCCCCAGAATCTAGAGTCCAAGGACCAATAGAGTGCAACTAAGAGATGCCAGCAAAAGAATTACCAGTGGGAGCAATGGATGCAGTAGGACCTGATGTCTGTTTCTCAGACCACCAAGTCATAAATTCGTTCATAAGAGCAACTGAAGGTGGTGTACTGTAAGGTTGCTCTGGAGCAGAGGTACTAGAGATAGCCTGAGCATTTCGAGAAGGTGGAGGTGGCCTTCCATGAAGCTTCCAACAACAGTCAACAGTATGATGGGTCTGATGACAATGAGTGCATAACATCTTTCCTTTAGAGGATCGACGTCCACGGCCATACCCTTGAGTAGCAAGAGCGGAAGAGTCAACATAATCGTCTCAACGTCCACGACCATACCCATGAGCAGCAAGAGCGGAAGAGTCAACATAATCCACTGGGGTTGTAGGCATCATAGGAGGTGCTGATGACGTAGAGGGCTTAGAGGGAATTCTAAGCAAGGTAGACATCACGGAATCCAGTGTAGGAACTGTAGCAGATCCTATAATTTGATCCCGATTGGCAGACAAATGGTCAGGCAAACCATATAAAATGAACAGCATAAACAGTGTATTACGTTGTTCCTGTTCTTTAGTAACATCACCAGTGAGAGGCAGAAGTTCATTAAGATCATGAAGTAGACTCTGAGCTTTCCCCAAATATTCAGTCATAGGACAATTGAAGTCCCGAGTAGCAAAGGTAGTCATCAATTTCTGACACACACCATAGAGTCTCTGGGTATCATTGGTGTACAGTGCTTTTGCCTGACTCCAAATAGCTTCACAAGTAACAGTAGGTCGAAAAATCTGCTTGATAGACGGATGAAGAGTAGCTTTAATGAGACTACACAACTGAGCATCAATCATTTTCCACCGAGTGCGCTCCGTTTCCGCCACAGATTTAGCCTTAGTGGTGAGATGGGATGTATAATTCTGCCCATCCAACCAAAGTCACAGATCAGAAGACCAAGTGTCATAGTTGGACCCATCCAATTTATCCACACTCAACGGAGCAAGGATATAATTGGAAAAAATAGTAGACTCTGACTTTTGTCCAGCCGGAGTCCCAGAAACATAAACATGGGAGACAGGAGGAGTGTCCATAATTAAAAAAAAATCAGAAAAAATAGATCACAGAACTAACCGGTAGAAGAGGAATCTGGGCGTCAACACAAAAAGATGTCGAACCAGAAAAATAAGACCGGATCCAGAATCGTCTCAGCAAGATGAAAAAATCGCAACCAGCCGTGGCCGGAACGGAGTCTGCACGCGCCTCCACAATCTCCCGAAAACTGACAATGAGACAGTTCTGGGAAAAAAAAAATTTGTAAACTACGATGAACAATGGGTTCACCGAAAAAAAAAAATTCAAACGTTCCTTAGGCTCTTGATACCATGTTGAATATCGAAAGAGAAGAGAGGAACATTTGAAAATAATACTGTGAGTATCAACTACACAACAGAGTCTATTATATAACAAAAAAGAAAGAAAATACAAACAGATATACACGATGTGGGACTTCTATACTACTATTCTAAACTATCATTTACAACAATCTTATTGGAAAAAATTCCTTGTATCAAGAGGAGATCTTTGGAGATCACAAGAGTTGTTTGGGGCGCATATTTTAAGTGATAAGGATGTCATCTTGTCATTTAAACAAAGCTCCAATCAGATTTGGTAGTTGAGAGAATAAGTGGGTGAGTTGGTTCAAATTCTGAATGCAACTACTCAACATATTTGGACCCTTTTTGGGCTGAATTATGCGCACGGAATAGGTAACTATATGATGGTTTTTAAATCAGAGTTTGAATAGGCTTGAACTTAGTTTCATGAGGATAAGATTGGAGGTTGTTGGCTAGATTTGATTTGCAACAACTCCACCTTATCCTCCTTGATTCCATGCACCATTTTCAAAGTAGTTTGAAAGGAAAGTTTGATTTAATTAAATCACTCTCTTAACACTCTTGTGCGCATACTACAAGGCAAGTTCCTCTCCTTAGGGTTTTTTAGAAAACCTAGCCTACACTCCTTCATCTCATGCACCATTCTGTAGGGTAGTTAACTACACCTTTCCAAACACCATACCTAGTCTCCACCTTCACCAATTGGGTGCGTAGCAAGCCTCATTGTGGTGATCATCTGGTGGCTTGCAAGAAGGTGTTCTTGCATCATTGACGAACGGTGGTGTGGATCACCATTAGAGGGTTTGAACCCTTCAGACCTGACAACTGATCTCCCTAACTGATCAGGCCAAACAAGGTAACATCATGCTATCCTAAGGCATGAATCTATGTGCGCATGTATGTTTCCGCGGTAAAAAGTTTTGTTTTTCCACCTTACATGCATCGGCCTTCAAGGCCGGTTTACTTTCAGTTTCCACTCGCGGTTTTTTGAGCATTTGGCGGCTGTTTAAACCGCCACAGAACATTTTGCAGGCGATTTTTAAAACTGACGTAGAAATGAGCGACGTTAGTCTTTTTATGTGATTTAAGGTCGGTTTTTAAAAGTGCCGGATGATGTGCCTCTGACAAGTGTGATTTTTCTGTGATAAAATTGACAAGAATTGAGTCATAAGAGAGTAAATTAAATACATATTTGCTAATTATATTGATTATTTGAATGTCAATAATATTCACCTTTTAATTGTATCTTTACAGGAAAAATAAGTGAAGTTATAAAAAAACCTGTTAATGCAATTTTCCACGGTTATATCACACTATGAGTTCCAAGCATGGCGCGGGTCAGCACCAAACTGGCGCAAAACCGCACCAGATTACGAACTTTGCAGCGAGGACATCAAAGTGGCGCGAGGTAGCAACAAAGTGGCGCTCCTCAGCGCAACAAGACAGAACCTTGGCGCAACCTAGCGCCCACTTATGAAGAAAGTGGCGCTGCTCAGCGCAATATCACAGAAGGTTGGCGCAACCTAGCGCCCATTTACGAAAGAAAGCGGTGCTTCTCAGCGCAATAACACAGAAGGTTGGCGCAAGCCAGCGCCAATTTACAAAGGAAATGGCGCAAGCTAGCGCCGTAAGTCAGTGCATTGGCGCTAGCTAGCGCCTAAAAGGAAAAGGAAGTTGGCGCTAGTTAGCGCCCAGGAATAGTGAAATTGGCGCTAACTAGCGCCATTTGTAGTGAAGAAGTGGCGCCACTCAGCGCCAAGAAGAAAGTGGCGCAAACGTGCGCCAATTCGGCACCAACCAGCGCCGATTTGCGGGAACAGATCTCCGTGTTTTCTGAGGGCATATTTGGAAGGAGAAAAGAATATTATAAAAGTGACATTTGCTAAATTAGGTCAGCAGACTTGGCAGATCAGAAAAAAAGAGAAAACACAGATACAGGTTAAGAGACAGATCTGGAGATTGGAAGAAAGGGGCAGCTGTGGAGTTCTTTGCGTTCTTCGTTCTTCATCTTCTTTTTCTTTCTCTTTTATTTTTAGTTTATGTTTATTTTTAGATCAGCGATCAGTATGTTGATTGGCTAGATCTTTTTATTGTAGTCAGGGTCACGATCCATATGTGAACCCTTGATGCGAAGGATTGGTTTATGGTTTTTGATTTATATAATTATCTTTATCATTACTCTGTGCGAATTTGATATTCCCTTTGTTAGAATTGATCGATCTAATAGTTGGGGATATTCTGAGGATCAAAACCCTAGATAGGAATATTGGGATTTTGATCTCGAAAGGGGATAAGAATTATCGCGCCCATTGCTTGATCCCTTGAGAAACATTGCAAGGAATTGGGGTTTCTCATGGGATTAAAGGGTTAACCCTGCAAGGAATTGAGGGTTAACTATTAACTCTTTTTAGAGGATAATTTATCTGAGTGATTATATAAATAATTATTGTAATTCAATCCGGAGTAAAAAGTGGGGATCATTTGGTGAATCAACTCTGGCTACAATGCTTTTCTCATATTTTTTTACAAATCAATTTCCAATTTTATTGTTTTATTTTTCAATCCAAAAACACAAAAACAAGTCTTTATTTTTAATTTCACTCAATTTGACAATATTTGTCACACAAACCCTATTTGAATTACTTCCGTTCTTTTAAGAGAAAGTTTAATTGATATTAGATTCCAATCCCTGTGGAGACGAACTTTTCTTATCACTTTATTACTTGTGCGATCGGTATACTTGTCGGAGAGCATCAAGTTTTTTATTGTAGTCAGGGTCACGATCCATATGTGAACCCTTGATGCGAAGGATTGGTTTATGGTTTTTGATTTATATAATTATCTTTATCATTACTCTGTGCGAATTTGATATTCCCTTTGTTAGAATTGATCGATCTAATAGTTGGGGATATTCTGAGGATCAAAACCCTAGATAGGAATATTGGGATTTTGATCTCGAAAGGGGGTAAGAATTATCGCGCCCATTGCTTGATCCCTTGAGAAACATTGCAAGGAATTGGGGTTTCTCATGGGATTAAAGGGTTAACCCTGCAAGGAATTGAGGGTTAACTATTAACTCTTTTTAGAGGATAATTTATCTGAGTGATTATATAAATAATTATTGTAAATCAATCCGGAGTAAAAAGTGGGGATCATTTGGTGAATCAACTCTGGCTACAATGCTTTTCTCATATTTTTTTACAAATCAATTTCCAATTTTATTGTTTTATTTTTCAATCCAAAAACACAAAAACAAGTCTTTATTTTTAATTTCACTCAATTTGACAATATTTGTCACACAAACCCTATTTGAATTACTTCCGTTCTTTTAAGAGAAAGTTTAATTGATATTAGATTCCAATCCCTGTGGAGACGAACTTTTCTTATCACTTTATTACTTGTGCGATCGGTATACTTGTCGGAGAGCATCAAGTTTTTTATTGTAGTCAGGGTCACGATCCATATGTGAACCCTTGATGCGAAGGATTGGTTTATGGTTTTTGATTTATATAATTATCTTTATCATTACTCTGTGCGAATTTGATATTCCCTTTGTTAGAATTGATCGATCTAATAGTTGGGGATATTCTGAGGATCAAAACCCTAGATAGGAATATTGAGATTTTGATCTCGAAAGGGGGTAAGATAACAATCTGTATGCGTGCTAGGAATAGACGTGTATACAATTGCAGATGCTTAAATTATCGCGCTCATTGCTTGATCCCTTGAGAAACATTGCAAGGAATTGGGGTTTCTCATGGGATTAAAGGGTTAACCCTGCAAGGAATTGAGGGTTAACTATTAACTCATTTTAGAGGATAATTTATCTGAGTGATTATATAAATAATTATTGTAAATCAATCCGGAGTAAAAAACGGGGATCATTTGGTGAATCAACTCTGGCTACAATGCTTTTCTCATATCTTTTTTTTTTTTACAAATCATTTCTCATTTTTTTTTATTTCTTAAAACAAAAATACAAAAATAAGTCTTTTATTTTCAGATTTGAATTTTACTCAAATTGACAATATTTGTCACAACCCTATTTGGATTTTTCCATTCTTTGAGAAAAAGTTTAATTGATATTAGATCCTAATCCCTGTGGAGACGAACTTTTCTTATCACTTTATTACTTGTGCGATCGGTATACTTGCCGGAGTGCATCACCGGAACAACCGCCATTAGATTTTTTTTATAGTTTAAAAAAAAAGCGTCCATTTTAAATAGCCACTATAATTCATGAATAAAAAAATTAATTAGCAGAATCTTCATAACCGAATATATTTTTTATAACTCTAGGGTCACAAAAAGTTCCTGTACACATAAATTGGGATAGAGAATTGAATATATCCTACAGTTTAAATTAATAAAAAATACATGGCTAGATAGAGCAAAAGATTGAGTACAGCAATGCTAGAACCAATTAACGTTTTGCCATTGATTGGTGCAGAAAAGCCAAAGCCACCGATACTTGTGGTGCACAAAAGACAATCATCTCCACTTACAATTTGCTTGGGAAGAACATGTACCTTAAATAAGCAAACACAATATAAATATAGAATGACAAATATTTGTTAGCAAGAAGAAAGTAAAACATGAAATTTTAATATATGTCTAGAAACAGTTTATCCAACTAATTTGGTTTTGATTTGTCGCAGTCCTTTAATCTTTTAATGTTTCATTACATGAGAGGTCTTGAATTACATCTATCGCTGAATCAAAATCTGTGAGATAACTCAAATTTATTTACTAACTAAACAACAATACTTACAGAATATACCATGAAATTCTCCCTTCTTACTTCAGTTTGGAGAATAGCTTTAGTGCAACCTGTGTTATAGAATTATAATTTATCAGAGAATGCAGAAGCAAACTAAATCATTCAATGGTTATTCACTAACTAAATAGTAATAGTTACGCATTTGTCAATACAAGATCTCTACCCTGAGAGCACGGTCTCCAAATATATAATTGTGAGGCCTTTGCTTCTTACTAAGTTCAATTTGTGTCAACTTTAAATCAATTTTATATCATTATTCACATACTAGTAATACATCTGCCAGCAGTTTTATATGAACATTCCTCACTTGGAGTAGAATCCTAAGATCACAAGTTGCAATTCAGCCCAGAACTAAACTCGTCCATTCGACCATAAGAAATATGATATTCCGACCATTTAAAATACAACATAAAACATGATAATTGTCGTCTTCATCATTGCTCACTACCAATTCTGTGCTTGTCTAAAAAAAAAAGGTTCTTGATTTGTATTATTTTCTACTAATTAACCATAAAATAATTCAGTCACCAAAATCGCACAAAAAGCATTAAACAAAGGAAGAGAAGAAAAGGATGCCTCACTTGAAAAGCCTTAGAAATTATATCATCATGGCTTGAGACATGGTTTCTAAAATTACAGTAGCTGTAAAAGTGAGTCCCTATCAGTTGCACCATAAATTGGTAAAAAAAAAAAAAAATTGAGATTAAACACCTTAATGCTCCAAATGAACCAAATACCAGCTATACCCCCAACAGAGCATAGTAATTAGTAATAGTTTAGATAATAAATGAATCAGATGGAGAAAATGGGTCTAATTCAATAGAGCTAATGAAAGAAAAGGTGATGGAACTTCTTTACATGCAAGAAGCTCAACAATGACCCAAAAGTATGCAATAATAAGAATTAGAAAAAAGTTAAAAAAAATTCACTCATTAAACCCAAAAAGAATTAAAAAAATGAAATGACAATTTAATTCCTATCATCTAAATTTTTCACCAAGTGTTAGGCATCACTCAAACTAAGTAAGCAACCCCATTTTTGGATTTTTCTTTACTTACGAAAACTTTTGCTACTCCAATAAGTTCCCAATCATCTTCAGATGTTGTGCAAACTTCCTGGAATTTTTCTTATGCATCCTTGCAGTGCTTGCAGCTTATACAATTATCTCAATCAACCATACAACATCTATGCCATTTGACTACTGACACATTGTCATTTCCTCATTTTTAAAAGTTGTATCTTCATCATTTTTCTTTAATAATGATAAAAAAAACACATTAGTTATTTTACTTCGATTAAGAAAATAACATTAATGTCTTAAGCTTTTGATAGTGCAATTAGTTGATCCATTCTACATAGGCTAACAGAAAAATCATACCAATCGAAGATTTTAGGGCAGATCAAACCTTCCTCACATAAATGTTTCTCAGAGATTGCATTGCCATCCAAGATCCTGGATATTCAGAGACAGAGGCACTTCAAGACATAAAATGAAATTAAATCAGGGCCAATAGATGATCAAGATGAGTTAAAATGTAGGGTGTGAAATTTACGAATCAAACTTTAAATCAATTCTTTCAAAACAATAATGATCGAGCACAAACAAAATTCAAAATCAAACAAATCCAAGAATTGAAAACATAATAATCCCAATCAATAGCAATAAGAAGCAGAATATGTGCGATGAATGAAATAGGAAACACAAAATTGATAAATTCAGATTTGATGGTACAATCACTCGTGACCGTATAATGGAATCAGGAAGGAGCAAGTGCGTGATATATATATATATATATATAGAGAGAGAGAGAGAGAGAAAGAGAGAGAGAGAGAGAGAAAAAAAGCTCAACCAACAAAAAAAGCATCAAACTTGTGATCCTAAAAATAATTGTGAAGGAAATTCTTACATGAAGAAAGAATGGCATAACTTCAAGAAGAGAAGCGCTGAATATGCGAGCACCGAGTAGAAAGAGATTTCACAGTGATTTTATAAAATAGCTTTTTAACCTCGGTTGCAAAAACCAACCTTCTCATAATTCAACAAATTCACTCTGAGGTGGGTTTGTGAACCACCGTAATAAATCCGCCACCATATCCAGAATTTGGCGCAGTGCATAAAGGGAGAAAAAAAAAGTCTGATGTAACCAATGGCAACAATAGCAAAAAAATTCATCGACACCCAATACAAAAAATTGTAGCAGCGTTCTTCACAAAAGGCAAAAACATAAACTAAAAGAATACACTGTAAAATAAGAACATCAAGAAAACAATCAAACATTATAAAAGGTGGAAGCTTAAATAAAAAACAAGAACTGGGATGAAAGAGAGAGATCAGATCAGATTAGAGAGATCAGGGAGGAGGAGACACGGTAAGAGCGTAAGAGGAATGACAACGATGGTGCTGAGATGATCTATTATTTACTTAAAGGAAAAATGGGAGAAAATTGATATAATCATGTAGAAGATTTACAAATTTATTTTAATTTTTTAAAAAATAATTTTATAAAAAAATTTAAAAAATTTACGAAAATGCCATTTGACCGTGTCGGAGCGTGTCGGACTCAGTCAAATTCGCGTGTTGGAATGGTCAGCTTGTCCGAAAAAGTTGACTGCGTGTCCGACACCGTGTCGGAGCGTGTCGCCGTGTCGGACATGACTCTCCCTATTTTTTGGAGTGTCTGTGCTTCCTTGGGTATCAGTAGGTACTTAGCCCTTGCTTCTTCATGGCTCGTGGTTCAAATAATAACAATAATGCTTCTCGTTCAGCTACTACATCTTTAGTTCTTTCATACTTTGTATCCATGGAGGATTCGAGTAGTCCATATTTCTTAAACAGTGGTGATCATCCTGGTCTCACTCTCGTCACTCATGTTCTTCTTGGATCTAATTTTCATTCCTGGAGTCGTGCTATGATGATTGCTTTATCAGCGAAAAAAATTAGTTTTCGTTGATGGTTCTCTTCCGCATCCTGCTTCTGATGATCTTTTATTCCATTCATGGAATCGTTGTAATTCAATGGTAACATCTTGGATCTTGAACTCCGTCTCAAAGGATATCTATGATAGTCTTCTCTATTTTTCGTCTACATCTGAGATCTGGACGAATCTTCGAATCCGTTTTCTTCAGGCTAATGGCCCCAAAAAAATTCAATTAAAGCAACAGATCTCATCTCTTACTTAGGGAAGTTTTGATGTTAATGGCTATTACACACGCCTTAAAATTCTTTGGGATGAGCTTCAGGATTACGCTCCAATTCCTACCTGTACTTGTGGTGCTTCACGCTTGATTTCTGATCTTCACCAACAAGATCATGCTCTCCAATTTTTGATGGGACTCAACGATTCTTTCTCCTCTGTTAGAGCTCAGATTTTTCTCATGGAGCCTCTTCCATAATTATCAAGGATTTTCTCTCTGGTGCTTCATGAGTAAAGGCAACGTCAGATTACGAGCTCTCCGTCGATGATACCTGATTCACCATTGCTCAACTCTGCCTCTGGTATGCCTTCATCTCCAGTTTCCGGGACTACTCCGATGGCAGCCATCTCTTCTGCTCCGCTCTGCCGTGCTCGTCTTCAATGCACTTATTGTCACGTTGCTGGTCATACAAGGGAAAAATGCTTCAAGCTTCATGGATTTCCCCTTGGCTACAAGCCCAAATTCACGCGGCCCAGTTCACTCAATCCTTCAGGCCATGCCAATTTTAACACACTTGCTTCCAATCAAGTTGAGCCCAATACAGCTTCTCCCACGTTGACCTACTCTCAATACCAACAACTTTTGAGTCTTCTTCCACCTAACACTCAAACATCCTCATCATTCCCGCCACTGCCACCAGCCACAGAGACATCCCCTTCTGTTGCCAGCTTCAGTGGTAGGTCTTCACCTTCTTTTCCCTTAACTTCATGGGTTTTAGACACAGGTGCCACACATCATGTCACATGCACACATAAATTTTTCACTTCACCACCTCATACATCCGATTCTATTGTTTCTTTGCCAAATAATACTTCAATTTTTGTTCATTCCATTAGTAGCATTCAACTTTCCTCTTCCATTATACTCCATAACGTTCTATATGTTCCTTCTTTTTCTTTTAATCTTTTGTCCATCAGTGCACTCACTCGAGATTCCTCCATTGTTGCTAATTTTTTATCTTCCTCTTATTCTCTTTAGGACCCTTCCTCGGCCACAGTGATTATGATTGCTAAAAGAATTAGTGCTCTTTATGTTTTAGATGCTTTGTCCTTTTCCAATTTTGATGTCCCCCCATCCCTTTGTTCTATTATTAGTATGCCAACTTCTATTATTTGGCATTTTCATCTTGGTCATTTGTCTCATCCTATTTGCATTCAATGAAACATGATTTACATTTTACTGATAATTATTGTGTTTCTTCTCCATTTTTGATTTGTCCTCTTGCAAAGCAACGAAGATTACCTTTTATACTGAACCCCAAAATGTCTCAATTTGCTTTTGACTTGATCCACTATGATATCTGAGGTCCTTTTCATACTCATTATGTTGATGGTTATAAATATTTTTTAACCTTGGTGGATGATGCTACTCGATTTACTTGGTGTTATTTTATAAAACAGAAATCTGATTTTCATAATGTCTTCCCTCAGTTTTACATACTCATTCTTACACAATACAATCTTCCCATAAAATCAATTCATTGTGATAATGCTCCAGAATTTCATTTATCTGATTTTTTTTTCCTCCATAGGTGTTCAAATATTTTATTCATGTGTTGATAGACCACAACAAAATTCAGTTGTGGAAAGAAAACACCAACATAACCTTAATGTTGCTCGAGCTTTGCATTTTCAATCTAATATTCCTTTGGTATATTGGCCTGAGTGTGTCCTCACTTCCATTTAGCTTATCAATCGAACCCCATTCCCACTTTTAAACAATAAGACCCCTTTTGAACTTCTTTTTGTCACAAGTCTCCTTCATATGATCATCTTCGAGTATTTGGGTGCCTCTGTCATTATTCCACCTTTTCCAAAACCCGTCACAAGTTTTCCCCCAGATATCTGCATGTTGTATTCATTGGATACCCTCCTGCTTATAAGGGTTACAAGCTTTTGGATCTTAATTCCCATCGCATAATCATCTCCAGAGATGTACATTTTTCAGAAACTGTTTTTCCTTTTGCCTATTTTTTTTTGATAAACTTTTTCCTTTTGCCTCTTCTACACAAATAGAATCCCTTTTCCCTGCCTTTCCTAATCATCCCTTTATTACACCCTCTCCAGGGTGGCAATTCGTGTTAACGGGTCGGGTTTCGGTCGAGTTAATGTCTGACACAAACACGAATAGCTCAACCCGAACACGTTTTTATATATGTGTAGGAGATAAATTTATCTCCTACAATATAAAATATCAAACCCATTTTTTTCATTATTCTTTTTTTTTTGGTGTACACCCTTTTGCTTGGCATTTGTTGTGTCAAGGAGTCACCTTTTGTTGCAAGAACCCTCCTTTGAGAAGCATTTTCGTGCACTGTGTGTGAGGTCAGATTTGGGAGCTGGTTGTGAGCTCCAAGAGCTGTTTGGTTCCTGTTTTGAACCTTGGGTGAGTTACCTAACCTTTTATCATGAGTTTTTGTTGCTTAAAGGTGAAGTGTTTGCATGTAAATGGGTTAAATAAGTAACCAACTGGTAGGTAAACCTAAATGTGCCTCAAAATGCATGCTTTAACGTGATGAAGTGTTAAAAATGGAACCTTGGAAGGATATCTTCACGAAATGCAGAAACTGCATTCTGTCATGAATATCCGGGTATTTGTCGAATAGATATCCGGATATGGTATCCAGATATTGGATATCCGGATATGGTATCAGGATATTGGATATCCGGATATAGGGATCTGGATATCCGGATATTTTATATCCGGATATGGTCAGTGAGATATCCGGATATTACATATCCAGATATGTCCCCGAGGAATATCCGAATATTCTGGGATTTCGTAGAACAGTAGCGTTACTGTGCATACAGTAGGAAATTGGGGTTTATGGACCCTAGATTAAGGAAGTTGGACTTCTGTAATTAATGAACTAAGTCAGAATCAATTGATTAAGGGCTTGTGGCTTTGTATGGAGCCTTAAGACGTAAAGGAAAGGCGTTGTCTTTAAGTTGTATGCTTTAGATGCATAATTATTGATATAGTGTTGGTCCATAACAGATTGTGATTCTGCTGTGTTTGGACTGTGAGCTTGTGGGCTCTTGGCTTTGGGTGTTAGCTTGTATGGTAAGCTTTTGTATCCTCGGTCTAGCCATGTTGTGGTTCCACCATGTTCCATGGGGATATGGTTTTTGCATGCTGTGTTACATGCTTTGAACATATGAAATGTTGATTGAACTTTACATGTAATGGCTTTTAATATGCATGTGTTGTTCCATCTTGACGGTAAGCCTGAGTATGTGGCGTCATACAATACGGTGATCCGGGGTGGATGCAAGTGGCGTCTTGCACTATATGTAGGAGATAGACGTATTCCTGCATTTCTCTGGCCAGTAGAATAGTATTGACACACATGACATTATTATCTACTGCATTGCATTGTTTTAGAACTGATGATGATGAACTGCTTTTAAACTTATATTGCACATGTCAGTGAGCTTGGGGTTGAAGATCCTTGAGGACCCCTTGTCTTACTGAGATTTCTTGTTTAAAGATCTCACCCCACGTTTGGGGAATGCTTATTTCAGGTTCAGGTAGTATGGGGGCTGATGTCTCTGGTGGCAAGAGGCTAGAGCATGATTGATAATTATTGTTATGACTGCCTTGATGATAGCATGACTAGATTGGATGCTGTTTATGTTTTCCGTATCTTTATTATTGCGTTGTTAATGTTGAGACTGATGTTGGGCCTTGTGGCCTTATTTGTGTAAGCATGGGGTTTGTCCATGTCACTTATGATAGTACTTTGGGCTGAGTTGTATAATTAGATAGTTGGTCCGGTCTACGTGTTGTAGTTCCGTGACTAGGGACAAATGCTTATGTTATTTATTTAAAGAGGTATTTCAGTTAGCTGTTTTATTGCAATTACGTACAGGCAATGTTTTTATTATTTGATTAATAAGCAAGTTGGTAATGATAATGACATCATACTTGAAAAGAAAAAGATATTCCGCATTTTTAATTAAGCGCAGCTTAATACGATAGTATGATAACATTACCGGATATATACGGGGTGTTACATATTGCTCCACTGGTTTCCGGGGCTTCGCCCCGACTATGTCCAGTCCGACCCGCGTCGGTTACCTAGTATTGGTAGGTGAGTCTCCCAGCGAGGATTTTCTGCATACACAAGGTCAAAAACTCGAGTTCTTGATTAAGCGAACCCAAGTACCTTACCACTTGAGCCAACCCCCGTTGGTTTTTTTTACATTATTCTAAAAATATAGAATGGATAATATTTAATAAAAATCAAAGCACTAGCTAATCGACCCCAGGGACAGCCCTCCCTGTATTTTCATTTTATTTATTTTTAGAAAAAATGCTGATAAAAATTGTATTTTTTTAATATACCATTTTTATTCACCTTTTTCTATCTTTTAAAAATACAAATTCACCTTTTCTCCAATGAACAAGATTCAAATCCCTTTAGTCCCATATATAATCCAATCCAGACTGTTTTTATTGTGAATACTGGATATTTGATTCAACCAACTTGTTATGTGATTAAACTTTCATGTTTTGATTCCTGTTTATAGAGTGCCATTTTATATAGAATATCAATCAAAACTATCTATTATTTCAGAATTAGTAGAAGGAAAAAAAAATCGACAGGTTGTAGCTCCTTCATCAAATATCTCATAAGCAATATTCATAAAGTTATAATACTGAGATCATCAATATCTCGTATGCTGATACCTGGGTATTAAAGATTGAGAATACAGTAATCAGCAACCAACCCAAAATTACTTGAAGCTAAAAAACTCTATTGCTCTTTCAAATCAAGAATTAACAACGATTCTTTCAGACTCTTTTTTGTTTCTCTTTTCCCACTCTATTACAATATTCTAAAATTTCTTGCATGCATAATACAACCTCTGTAAAAAACATATATCTTTCCTCTCCTTTCTTTTTCTTGTTGTCTGAGCTTCTTTGGTATTTATAGAGGGGGATCCAGGGAGATTTATTCATAAGAGGGTTTGCTCTGTTATGCTTTATTCAAGTGTGCAGACCTCTTTTCGACTTCACAGTGCGGCGCCTCTGCCTTGTCAAGTAATGAAGTGCAGCACCTTTCCTTTCCTGAGATGGAGTAGCTGCGTGTGCGAACAGGGATGGAAGAAATTTTGGGTGATTGCTTGAAATTGAATCTAGTAGCCTCTCTATTCTTTTTCTTGTCGGCGTTGCTGCTGAAAAGATGAGTGTGGAGCGTATGTTGGCAAAGTGGCTAGGGTTGGAAAAAATTTAACATGTTCCATGCCCATCATATGGTCCCTTTTCTATAAATGAAAATTTTTCTTTCATATCTACACCCTTTTCTTTTTGATTTTTTCCTTCTCCGTCCCTTTTTTTTCTATTTTTGGGAGGGACCACCATGGTCCCGCCCCACCAAAAATCTTCTCCTAGGGTTGGAGGTGTACAAAGTGAGTGGGTTAAGTGATGGGTAATGGGCTTGGGCCTTTTCTTTTTTCTTTCTTTTTTTTCTTTTCTCTTTTTTTTCTTTCTTATAATAATAATAAAAAAATTGGGATAAAATTGGGTGTTTATAGCCCTCTTTAGTTGTTTCTTATAAAATAATATGATAAACGATAGTTTACATATTATCGTTGTAAGGAATGACTAAAGACATGAACCCATATTTTGCCCATATATAAGTAAAATTAACATAAAATACATGGCTTATGAGCGTGAAATATAAATAGCAGTGAGCTTCTGAGCTCGAACATAAAGGACAATAATTTAAAATGCGTACCTTATGAGCCTGAAAATTAAATTGCAGTGAGCCTCTGAGCTCAAAGTTAAATGACGAAATTATAAAATACGTGGCTTTGAGCCTGAAAATTAAATTGCAATGAGCCTCTGAGCTCAAAATTAAATGACAGAAATTTAAATGTGCGGGAGAATGAATGCCCGGAGAGTAAGGAAACCATGGTGTTTGTCACACTAATTTCTTTTTTTTTCTTTTTTTTTATGAAGATGATGCAATATGCAATGCATGTCATGTAATGCAAAAACCCTTCAAATTTTAAAGTTTGGAGTATTTCTCTTGTTCTTTTTTTTTAGATATGCAGATATGATGCGGGATGCAATGCATGTAGAAATTTTTTTACTTAGTGTTTGCTGTTGTTGGCTGTTTGAAGTGCTGAATATGTACTAGGATGTAATATTTTGGAAGAACAGCAATTGTTGGAAACATGAATTGACTTGTTGTAGTTAGTTATTTATGTTTTACTTGAACACATGTAACTAATGTGTTTGATTTGTCAAAACAATTTATGTTGGATTTAAATTCGGATTTTTAGCACTGTTTTAACATGCATCTTGCGAGTTCTGTTTCCGGGGCTACAGGACTCCAAATGAGCTATATTTTATATGTGAGTAAAGCCCCATATGTCTACTTTACTTGTGTCAAATAAATTTTCCAAAAGCTGGTGATATTGATTTTATATGATTTTTGCAATACAGATAGGCTTTCTGAAAAATTATGTTTTCAACATTAAAAGTACTTTACAAAAATTACTTGTTGTTCCTTTGTGAAATCGAATTCGATACAAGATTTTAATTGTGATTTTACCATGCACGTTCAGATTTGAATACGTCAACGTTGCTACTCTAATAGGTTTTAGCAGAGGTCTCCCTTGGATGCATACAGGGGAGGGTGTCACACCCGGGTAAATAATTCAACTCAATTCCCAGGTCATGAACAATACCTAGAATCTTGTTCCCTCGGATGATCCCAATTAATGTATGTGTTATGTGGAATGTTTTTCCAACATGAAACAACATTGTCACCTGCAAGTACAAAATTAAACATTAAAACCCAAAAGGCTGCAAATATAAATGTATATTTTCATCCAATTACTTACTTACCTTCCGAAATTGGAGGTAACTGAGTGGACGCGACGTTATCATGTTCCTAGACATGAGACTCCTCCACAACATTATATTCTAGGATTTGAGTTTCAGGAATACCACATTCATCATCGTTGTCTGAAGCGCTAACATCCTCAGCAAGAAGTTGATTTTCCATTGCAATATTTTCATCATCGTCATCCTCACCATCATCTTCCATAAACTAGGTAGGGTCATTTTCTCCTTCCTCAGACAGATTACCAACTGGAGCAGCAGATGATGATGCATTATGTGCAAAATTTAAATAAACTCACCTCACGGGTATAGCAACATCCCCTGTTTCGACAATATACACGTATAACTCTAAAAAATCTTTCCTTGACTGGTTGAAAAACTGTCCAATTACCATTTCTACGTCTTCATCGTCAACAACTTGCATACTAATGTATTGTGATTCACATCATATTCTTGCAGTAACCATATTGATAGATTGTTTACCTTCAATCGCTAACTTTTGACGAATTTTTTGATGTACTTCGCTAATTGTTGAGTTCCGCATTATACATGTTGGCCTTTTCTAGCCTTAAAAAATGACACCAAGTCGACCTTCCATTTTCCTAGCATTATAATATAAAACAACACGAACAAAATCAGAATGTGAACTCATTCTTAACTATATTAATAAAGAAAAACACAAAATAGAGTATGCATAAGCAATTGAGACTGTATCGAAGCCTAAGAAGTTAAGATGAAGAAGATTTGTGATGAATGTGGAGATGGGAGGTGTTTATATAGAAAAGATAGGTGTCATTCACGCCCAAAGTGGGCTGGAAAGGGGGCTGAGTCACGCCCAGAATGGGCTGGAATATCAGGTGATTCAAGCCTTCATGGGGCATGACTCTATTCACGCCTATTTTGGGCGTGAATGACGTGGAATTCACGCCTGACATGGGCGTGAATTGTCCCGTCCATTTTAGGCGTGAATGACTGCAATAGATCCGAAAATAGTTTCCAAACTGCTATATATTCGTAATTAATTTATAAAAGTGTAATATTATAATTTTTTTTGCCCTTATGTAGTTTGGATCATATTCGCAAAATTGCATCTCAATATTATCTGACAGAGATTTTCATAGCACCGCTGCATTTTATTCATACTTTTTACCATCGTTTCGTTCTTTCTTTTTCTTTTGGTAAATAATGGAGTATTTCTTCACTCATTGAACGTAACACTTCACTTGAGCTCTTTATTTCTTCTCTTTTTTGAGCTCTTTGTTTTTTTCTTTTTCTTTTGGTAATTAATGGAGTATTTCTTCACTCATTGAACGTAACACTTCACTTGAGATCTTTATTTCTTCTCTATTTTGAGCTCTTTGCTTTTTCTTTTTCTTTTTTAATGGTGGTTTCTTTTCTTCTTCTTTTTAATTTGACCATAGGATTCTGTTGAAAATAACCTCTGAAAACACAATCCTAACTGGTTTTTTATTATCTCGAAGGCCCTTCCCATAATTAGTTTTTCAAAATAGCAAGCGGAACACGAATCCTGAAATTGAAATGCATTTACTTTCTGAACCACACAACACAATTTTAATTTAATAATATTTGAATTTATAATTATCAAATCGCAATATTTCCTAAATTAGTTCGTAAATCTGGTTCGTAATAAAGCGCAGAAAAGTAAATAATGTGAATAATTTTAGCTATTTGACCCTTTTATCTTTCATTAATTAAGTAATAATCATTTTGTCCCTTATTCAAAATTATCTACCAATCTACTCATCTTTAATCGATTAACTTGAAGATTTAATCTATTAAACGGTCAAAACTGACAAAAATGGTTGACTTGAAGATCTAATCGATTAAATCTTCAAGTTAATCGATTAAATCTCTCAACAGGAAACAAATGTCAAATTTCCTCCATAAACAAAAGCAAATACAATGCATATGAAGCAAATCAACAAGCATAGATAACCAAACAAATAAAGAAACCAACAAAAGAAAAACGATTATTGGAAACTGGATTGATTTACATGAACTAGCTCCATTTCTACCTTTCACATGAAAACCTTGCTTATTACATGAAAAACGGCGCGAAGTGATCTTATTGTCAACATCAGAACGTGACAGCGATCAAGGCGAACAATGAACCCTTCCCGTCTTGCATCTTCATCATAAAAATAAATAGCAGAATCTTCAATCAGTTTTCCGTGTATTGGAGATTATTTGAATTTTGAATTTTGAATTTAATGTAATAGGACTTGATTGTGATTTATATTTAATATGAGCTGATTGCGTTTTGTATTTAATAGGAGTTGATTGTGTTTTGTATTTAATAGGACGCAATCAGCTCTTATTAAATACAAATCACAATCAACTCCTATCACATTAAATTCAAGATCTAAAAAACCTCCAATACCGTATTTGTCTCATTCGATCAATGCTTTCATGCTCATTTGAGATATTTAATTGATTAAATATAATTTTAATTGATTAAATCAATTACGAGAGATATTTAATCGATTAAGAGAGATATTTAATCGATTAAATCTTCAAGTCAATCATTTTTGCCAGTTTTGACCATTTAATCGATTAAATCTTTAAGTTAATTGATTAAAGAGGGGCAGACTGGTAGATAATTTTGAATAAGAGACAAAATGGTTATTAATTAATTAATGAAGGGTAAAATGATCAAATAGCCACATTATGGTAGAAGAAAAAATTATTACATGAAGTTTATATTTTTTTTCTCTTTTTTTATATGGTCCCACATATTTTTATGTATGTCTAACAAATAATTTTATCTCCTATAATATGAGAAATATTAAAACTATTTTTTCTTACATTATTCTAAATATATAGAAAAAAATATTTAATAAAAATCAAAGTATTTAATATTTGAATATTTTATAGTCTGTTAACTATTTTTTTTATTATTCGATATGTAAAATATTTAATATTTTTTATCTTTCAAGATATTAAATTTTGTTAAATACTTTTATTTTTAATTACTAAGAAGCTATTTTAAAGAATAAACACTATATGAAAAGATTGGTTTTGGTTTTGGTGTTTGTAGTTCTAAAGAATATGAAATTGTGTCTTTTAAGGGAACTAGTGTGTTACCCGTGCCGATGCACGGGGAAAAAAAATCAAAATATTTGTCGTCTGTCATAGTTGGTTAATCGTACTGCACATCTTATACTTATAAAAACCTGTATTGCTATCTTATTTCTTTTTTGCAAGAATTTGTGTCGTTAGCATTTTGAATTTTATAAATTTATATTTACAAAAATTAAAATCTGAATTAGGATTTTAATTATAAAAGAAGAATAGTGAAATTTTAATTTAATTATTAAAACGTGTTAGCAAGAGGGGCGGGAAGGCCCTCTAGGCAAGTCCAGATTGCAACCTTTAACTATTAGTATTTTATGTAAATAATTATTTTTTTGCAAGGATTTGTGTCATTAGTATTTTGAATTTACAAATTTGTATTTACAAAAATTAAAATTAGATTTAGGAATTTAATTATAAAAGAAAAAGGATGAAATTTTAATTTAATTATAAAAATGTGTTTGTGGGCCGGCCCGAGCCCAGTTTGTCTCCTCTAACTATGAGCATACAATATTTTTTTATATTTATCCACAAAAAAGGGTTCTTATAGTCACATTTAAGTTTTTATATTTTATCTCAGAGATGGTCTCTCATTGATTACAATGAGATTTAAAAATAATAATAAATAATTATCTTTTGCAAGGATTTGTGTCCTTTGTATTTGAAATTTTACAAATTTGTATATACAAAAATTGAAAGCAGATTTCGGAATTTACTTATAATAGAAGAATAATAAATTTTAATTTAATTATAAAAACATATTGGCGGGTCGGCCCTTCGGGCCAAGCCCATTTTGCCACATCTAAGTGTCAGCATTTTATATCAACATGTAATAGGTTTTTATATTTATCCACACACAAAAAAAATTATAGTTACTTCTAAATTACTATCTATCTATATTTTCTATAGTTGTCTCTAAATCAACTCTTTGATATGTGTGTATTTGTGAAATATATATTAGATGAAGATTTGATAAATATTTGAGTTGAAGATGAATATGGTAATATCAAAATACCATTCATTAGCTTAATTGAATAAGTAAAAATAATGATTTCCAAAATGAACATATATATAAGCATATACTTAATGCATGGTATTTAATCTCAATAATACATTAACTTCACCAATAATATTTTGGTGAAGAATACGAAGAGCCAAGTACTCATTGGGTTGGAATCAACTTTAGCATTAAAATAATGATATACATCAAAACATTGAATGATCATTCTTTTTAATTGAGTAATTATTAAGAATAAATAATTATTTTTTTGCAAGAATTTGTGTCCTTAGTTTTTGAAATTTTATAAATTTATATTTATAAAAATTGAAATTAGATTTAGGTTTTTAATTATAAAAAAAGAAAGGTGGAATCTTAATTTAATTATAAAAACGTGTTGGAGGGCAGGGCAAGTCAGCCGTCTAAACCGAGCCTAATTTTTCATCTCTAACTGGCAAAATTTTATATAAATAATTATTATTTTTTTGCAAGGATTAGTGTCGTTAGTCTTTGAAATTTCACAAATTTGTATTTACAAAAATTGAAATCAGATTTAGTAATTTAATTATAAAAGAAGAAAGATAAAATTTCAATTGAATTATAAAAATATATTGGCGGGCCGGCCCTCCGAGCCGAGCCCAGTTTTCCACCTCTAACTGTCAGCATTTTATATAAATAATTATTTATTGTAAGTATTTGTGTTAATTACACTCTTTCAATAAAAAATGAAAGTTTAATTTATTTCTTATGTACTAAATTAAAAATTTTATTTTTATAGTTCTTAAATTTTAATAATTTTTATTTACAGAATGACAGACGTCCTTTTTTATTTATATTTAAAATTTTTTATATTAATTATACATGTTTTTATATAATTTTTTTCTATTTTAATATATGATTTTTTTTTTAAGGGATAGGATTCGTTTACAATTTTTTTTTGCAATTACACTAATGTAGGACCGGTCATACACTGTGTGATTAATGTAGGACCGGTCCTATATAGTATAGTTTGTAAACAAAAAAGTTTGTAAATATAACTTGCCCCTTTTTTAATTGGTTATACATGTACATTTAAAACATTTATGTTAAATATTTTTTTAAAAATACATGTATATTATTTTAATTGGTTATACATGTATATTTAAAAATTTTATGTTAAATATTTTTAAAAAAAGTACATGTATATTATATTAATTGGTTACACATGTATATTTTAAAATTTTATGTTAAATATTTTTTTAAAAAATACATGTATATTATTTTAATTTGTTATACACGTATATTTATAATTTTGTTATTTATTTACCAAAAAAAATAATAATAATTTTGTTATTTTACAAATTTTTTTAATGCTTTATTTTTTTCATGCTGCATTAATATGACTAACAATTATCCATGCAAAAAATAGTGGGATATACAACAAAAGAAAAGTATAGGTCTTTTTTACTCATAATATACCACAAAAGAAAAGTAGTGGGACATTAAATTAGTTGTCTGCCACAAAAAAATTTCTATAAGTTTTTTAATCATTACAAAGTTAAAAATTCAAATCCTAAATCCAAAATTCAAATTTAAATATAAATTCAAAATTTTTATAGTTATTAAATTTTTTTATTTTATTTTATACTGAATGATACATGTAATTTTTTTTATTAATTTAACATTTTTATTATTAATTTTACATATTATTTGAAAAAATAATTTTTTTATCTTTTAATTTATAATTTTTAGATTAGATTTACATATAAAATATTTATGTTAATCTTTTTTAAGTAAATAATATTTTTTATGCAGCATTAATGTGGTTAACAATTACCCATGTAGAAAGTAATGGGATAATGTCTAAAAAAAAAAAGTAATGAGATAGTAAATGAGTTGTCTGCCATCAACAATTGTTCAAATATTTTCCCACTTTTCAAAATTCAAATTCAAATTTAAAGTGGAAGATGAGATAAGAATTTAAATACCCAACTGCACAATCAATAGAGTGACACTGAGAACATTCAAAACCCAAACGATTCACATTGACGCTTCAATGTCACCATTTCGTATAATGCGCTGTGTTTAATGATGGATACATCATCGGCTGACCACATCCATTGGAACATGGAATGTCGCAGGTAAATTCACCCATTGGATATATCATCTGCTGCCCACATCCAGTGTTATCATTATTAATTGAAAAAAAAAAACTCAACGACAGAGTCGCATGCTTTTAAAGAAATGGACGATTTCCAAAAGAAAAAAATCATGACTTTACGTGGATCATGCAAAACTGAATGACACTATTTTAATGAGCACCGCTCCCATATACAGTCGTTCCATATTACACACTTGAGCTCCTTTTTATTTTTTTTAACACATTCAAAGTTTCAATTAAAAAAAATCAGAACAAAAAGTTTGAATCAAAATTTATATTGATTCTGTAGATTTAAATTGCACGTTGGGATGTATTTAGTAGTTATGAATGTTATTTTTTTTGAATTCCACTGAATAAAGGTTAATAAAAATTCAAACTTTAAATTTTAAAAATAAGAAACAAAAATTTGAATTAAAACTACTTATTTTTTAGATTGAAATCGTATCCTAATCTGTTTTTAGTAGTTATAAATGTTATTTTTTGATGGATAATTTTTTTTTTTTTGAATTCCACTGAACAAAGGTTAATAAAAATTCAAACTTTAAATTTTAAAAATAAGAAACAAAAATTTGAATTAAAACTACTTCTTTTTTAAAATTGAAATCGTATCCTAATCTGTTTTTAGTAGTTATAAATGTTATTTTTTGATGGATAAAAAAAGATATTGAATTACAATAATCAAAGTATAATAAAAATTGAAACTTTAAATGTTAAAAATAATAAGCACAAATTTGAATTAAAACTACTTATTTTGTTACATTGAAATCATATCATAACGTGTTTGTAGTAGTTATAGACGTTTTTTTTTTTTTTGGATAAAAAAGACATACTTTGAATTCCAATAATCAAAGTATAATAAAAATTGAAACTTTAAATTTTAAAAATAATAAACACAAACTTGAATTAAAACTACTTATTTGGTTACATTAAAATCGTAAATCGTATCATAATATGTTTTTAGCAGTTATATACGTTTTTTTTGTTTTTTTTGGATAAAAAAAGACATACTTTGAATTCCGATAACCAAAGTATAATAAAATTTGAAACTTTTAATTTTAAAAATAATAAACATAAATTTGAATTAATATATAAGAAAATGCTCCGTATCATAATATGTTTTTAGCAGTTATAGACTTTTTTTTTGTTTTTTTGGATAAAAAAAGACATACTTTGAATTCCGATAACCAAAGTATAATAAAATTTGAAACTTTTAATTTTAAAAATAATAAACACAAATTTGAATTAATATATAAGAAAATGCTCCACATTTGTGTTCTTTAATGATATCTAAATTTAATATATTTTTTAAAATTATGATGCATAAGAAGGATAATATCTAAATTCCTTGTGAGCCTTTATGTATAATTTTGTATAACTATTATAATGGTGTGGCACCCACTAAAAAAAAACAGCAATTCACTTCTACATCCCAAAGCCTCATTACAAATTATTCTTTGCGAATTTGATACAATAAAATTTGACTTTTTTATTTTAACTTTCTTTTGAACTCTACAATTCGAATTTTTCCCCATTAAAAAATGTTAAACTTTTTTCCCACCTATATCATGTTTAAAAATTCAAATTTTGAAAAAGTAATGGAGTATTAATACAGATATTTGCCATCAATTAATGTTGAAAGTTAGTATTAATTCAAATTTGAAAAGTTAGTGGAATTTTTCTTAGCATAATACAGATGTGGTGCATCATAGTGACGGCGAACAACAAACAAATCACAATGGAGAACAACAGCAAGAAAATCGCAACGGAGACAAAAAGATTTTAAAATGACGACAAATAGCAAACAAATCACAACGATGAATGATATGGAATGTGGGGAAAAAAGAACGACTAAGAACAGGAAAAAGAAAAAGGATGTGTTTTTGCACTGATATGGAATCTGAAAAAAAAAAAAGAAACACGAAGAAGAGAAGAAAGAAGAAGAATGTGATTTTGCAATTCATGAAACAATGAGAAGGCGTTTATATTAATTGAGTTCAGGCGTCTATATTAGTTAGGATCAATGAGAGAGAAACATTTTTAAATTACGTGATTCAAAATTAAAGAAACATTTTTAAATTTCAAATTTTGAAATCTTGAAATTGTAAGAGCATTTAAAACTATTTATTGAGTTGTCTGCCACCAACACCCAGAAGCAACCCTGACCATTGTTTTAAAGTAACAAATCCTGTCCATTGATTTGCTTTTGAAAAATCATTTTATTTTTGAATTTTATTTATTCTGTGATTTACCATTTTAGGAAACTTTTTTTTAAAATTATAGTGTGAACACACCACTCAGATTGAACCACAAATTGACACATCAACAAGGTTTCCACAAAATGGAATTCCTTTATAATATAAGTTTTAAAATCTTGAAATTGTAAGAGCATTTAAAACTATTTATTGAGTTGTCTGCCACCAACACCCAGAAGCAATCCTGACCATTGTTTTAAAGTAACAAATCCTGTCCATTGACTTGCTTTTGAAAAACCATTTTATTTTTGAATTTTATTTATTCTGCGATTTACCATTTTAGGAAACTTTTTTTTTTAAATTATAGTGTGAACACACCACTCAGATTGAACCACAGATTGACACATCAGCAAGGTTTGCACAAAATGGAATTCCTTTATAATATAAATCTGAAAAAAAAAAACGAAGAACAGAAGAACGAAGAAGAATGTGATTTTGCAATTCATGGAACAATGAGAAGGCGTTTATATTAATTGAGTTCAGGCGTCTATATTAGTTAGGATCAATGAGAGAGAAACATTTTTAAATTAAGTTATTAAAAATTAAAGAAACATTTTTAAATTTCAAATTTTGAAATCTTGAAATTGTAAGAGCATTTAAAACTATTTATTGAGTTGTCTGCCACCAACACCCAGAAGCAACCCTGACCATTGTTTTAAAGTAACAAATCTTGTCCATTGATTTGCTTTTGAAAAATCATTTTATTTTTGAATTTTATTTATTCTGCGATTTACCATTTTAGGAAACTTTTTTTTAAAATTATAGTGTGAACACACCACTCAGATTGAACCACAGATTGGCACATCAGCAAGGTTTCCACAAAATGGAATTCCTTTATAATATAAATCTGAAAAAGAAAAAAACACGAAGAACAGAAGAACGAAGAAGAATGTGATTTTGCAATTCATGGAACAATGAGAAGGCGTTTATATTAATTGAGTTCAGGCGTCTATATTAGTTAGGATCAATGAGAGAGAAACATTTTTAAATTACGTGATTCAAAATTAAAGAAACATTTTTAAATTTCAAATTTTGAAATCTTGAAATTGTAAGAGCATTTAAAACTATTTATTGAGTTGTCTGCCACCAACACCCAGAAGCAACCCTGACCATTGTTTTAAAGTAACAAATCTTGTCCATTGATTTGCTTTTGAAAAATCATTTTATTTTTGAATTTTATTTATTCTGCGATTTACCATTTTAGGAAACTTTTTTTTAAAATTATAGTGTGAACACACCACTCAGATTGAACCACCGATTGACACATCAGCAAGGTTTCCACAAAATGGAATTCCTTTATAATATATGTGATGTGATTTTGCAATTCATGGAACAATGAGAAGGCGTTTATATTAATTGAGTTCAGGCGTCTATATTAGTTAGGATCAATGAGAGAGAAACATTTTTAAATTACGTGATTCAAAATTAAAGAAACATTTTTAAATTTCAAATTTTGAAATCTTGAAATTGTAAGAGCATTTAAAACTATTTATTGAGTTGTCTGCCACCAACACCCAGAAGCAACCCTGACCATTGTTTTAAAGTAACAAATCTTGTCCATTGATTTGCTTTTGAAAAATCATTTTATTTTTGAATTTTATTTATTCTGCGATTTACCATTTTAGGAAACTTTTTTTTAAAATTATAGTGTGAACACACCACTCAGATTGAACCACAGATTGACACATCAGCAAGGTTTGCACAAAATGGAATTCCTTTATAATATAAATATAATAATATAAGATTTTTGAATTTTATTTATTCTGCGATTTACATTTTAGGAAACTTTTTTTTTTTAATTATAGTGTGAACACACCACTTAGATTGAACCACAGATTGACACATCAGCAAGGTTTCCACAAAATGGAATTCCTTTATAATATAAGTTTTGAAATCTTGAAATTGTAAGAGCATTTAAAACTATTTATTGAGTTGTCTGCCACCAACTCCCAGAAGCAATCCTGACCATTGTTTTAAAGTAACAAATCCTGTCCATTGATTTGCTTTTGAAAAATCATTTTATTTTTGAATTTTATTTATTCTGCGAATTACCATTTTAGGAAACTTTTTTTTAAAATTATAGTGTGAACGCACCACTCAGATTGAACCACAGATTGACACACCAGTAAGGTTTCCGCAAAATGGAATTCCTTTATAATATAAGATGAAATAATATCAGTGTTCAACGAATGACTATTAGTGTTATTAATCTTGGAGTTAAAGTTCGAGCTTTTAGTGGAGTTGCACCGAATTAGATAATCATTCGTTGATTATCAAGAGCCTTGGTTAATAACAGATGGTAGATCCCCAGGCTAGCTAAAGAAAAGGGATGAGATAATTTCAGTTGATGACGACTAGTGGGATACATGGACTTGGGCTTTGGGCTCAAGTTTGTACTCAAGAGCAAGTGGAAGATTGTTGGGCTTTACTCTCTCATTAAAGCCCATTAGGGTCTAGTGTGTAAGAAGGGCCCCAGAAACCTAAAGCCCATTCTGCTTAAGGCTAGGGTTTATTGGAACCTATATATATTCTACACTTATAGTCATCAACCTCTCTCATCTTCATTTGGTGGTTGCAGAGGCTGATCATTATCTCCCTGAAAGTGAGAGAGTGCCCACACACTTCCCGTTTTCCCTTGAGACATAGCCTGGAAGATCTGCCACAATCCAGCTTCAAGGAGGTTGTTCGTGTTGCGGTGCTGAGGTGAGCTGTTCGTGAAGAGGAATCATACAAGAGAAGATTCAACACGAGATCTGCGCACCAAGAGGTAACAATTTAGCTTTGATCATTTAATCATCTATTTGGTTTTAAATTTTTCAAAAAATAATAAATACATAATACATTTGATCGATTTTTAATTGACCAAACCGAAAACTGATTCAATCCAATAAAAATATGCAGGTTTATTTTTTCAACTTTTAGTTTTTTTTTTGGATAATGAAAAGTTTAAGTGGGGTTAGACACCGGTTTCCCACTAGGATCAGGTAAGATCCCCCATCCTCTTTGAGGATTTCTGAGAGGGATTACATATCACCCACCAACAAAGTACTCACATCGACCAGCGGGGTATGGACCAAACCCTTAGCCAACTGTGCCCACCTTAGTTGGCCAGCTTTTAGTTTTTTTGATTTCCAGTTATTGGTTTTTGGATTCGATTACCACGATTTGAATTATTTTAAATCGATTTATGAATATGCTTAAAAAGTAGATACAAAATAAAAATTTTGAGGGGAGAAAATAAGTAATATTTTTTAATTTAGATTTTAAATAAAAAAATATTAATTTTAATTAAAATGACCATCTTTAAAAATATCAACATTTGTCTAAAAATAAGTACAAACATTTTTCCTGAAAAGATTTGTTATGAATACAACAAAAATTGAAATTACCAAAATAGACACCACGTGTACGTATCATTGTCGATCTTCTCTTCTTCTTTTTTAACATATTGTCGATCATCTCTGATTCGAATCAAGAACTACGTTTTTTGGTACGACGAGGCCAGGTTTCTCAACTATGTACCCTTTTCTCTCTCTTAAAATCCCTGAAATATTTCTGATTTTTAATTCTCCATTGAAGGTCCTCCTCACCTACTAAACTCTCTCTGTGCTCTCTACTCTAACAAGAAGTGATAAAATTCTGCAGAAAAAAACAAGGTTTGAACTCTTTTGTTTCATTTCATCATGTTTTTTTTTTGTCTAGGGAAAAAAATTATTACTATTTTAATAAATTAGGCGTGAATGTCTTGGGAGTCACGCATAATTTGGGCGTGAATAGTCATGCGTAATTAATTTGGGCGTGAATGAATGCAATAAATTCATAGATAGTTTCGAAAAAGCTATGTATTCATAATTATTTATTAGAATGAAAATATATATTTTTTTTGGCCTGTTTTTCTATTGTTAAGGTTTTATAATTTAGATATATATAGTAAAATGTGAATGGATATGCATGTTTTTATTTTATGTTCTATGTTATTTTTTTTTCTTATAACAATATTATTGTGATAAATTTTAAATGTCCGTTTTTTATTAATGAGTCAGTTATGTCAGTTAGAATATTAATGAGTCAATTATAAAGTAATGAGTCAGTTATAAAGTAATAAGAGTGTTATGTGTGGAGTTATGTTGGTCAGTTTTATAGCTTATAAATAATTTTTGATAGTTCGTATAAGACATAGATAAACAAGAATAGAAAAGAAAAGTTGTCGTTTTGTGTGAATATTCAATTCTAACAATTATGTTCTTTGTCTTAGGTTTTCTGTAACAATGGCTGTAAATTCAGGCCAAATCGACTTAGACTCTGATGCTGTTTTGTTTGATCGGGAAAATGAGGTTCTGGGGTTTAATTCATCAGGTTCCCGTGTTAGTGATGGTGTTTTTCATCAGGTTCCAGCTAATGATAATTCTCATGATTATTTCCGTAATTCCCGAAAGAGAAAGCTTGCCCAGTTACAATATGTTTCTACAGATGACAAAAAACTTAAACTTTTGTCAGATTCAGATTTAATGTCTGACAAGAGATTCTCTATTCCAAATGGTGAACATGCATCACAAAGGAAATCCTGCGATGAGTCAATTTCAAGCAGGAAACGGAAGGAAGCTTATGATGATTCTGCTTCCATGGAGCATGCCATGTCTTTGGAACAAATGCACGACGGTGAGACCCGAGTAACCGCAACAGAAGTAGTAGCTTCTATGACATCTGCAATGGAACCTTGCTATGATTCTTATTGGACTGATAGAATATTTCTAACCTTTCCTGAAGAGCAATCATTGTCAAAAAGCCCGAATGATAAACTCAAAAGTAGAAGAAAATGCAATAATAAATGAACGATAACTTTCGGTAGTTTAATGTATCAATTTTCAGTGAAACATTTACTTTATATTCGAATTTACTTTAATGTATCATATTTTTTTTGGGTAGTTTAATTTATCAAATTTCATTGAAACGAGACGAAATAAAACATCGACAAATGGAAATAAATAAAATAATGTAATAATTCCCTGAAGATTACGATACCATTACTTCTATGGAAAATAAAATCTATTTATTTTAAGCTTTTCTTTCTTTAATAATAACAAATTTTTAGACTTTGTTATTTCCTAGACACTAATTCTTCGTTAGGCTTTAAAATTTTAATTGGATTAAAATTGACTTCTCCATTCCAATAATAAATCAAGCATAATATATTATTTTTAACATTTACTCTAATATTCGAATTTACTTTAATGTTTCGTATTTTTTTTTGGTAGTTTAATTTAACAATTTTCATTCAAACATTTGAGAGACGAAATAAAATCTATTTATTGTAATAATTCACTGAAGATTACGATACCATTATTTCTATGGAAAATATAATCTATTTATTATAAGCACACACACTAAACAACGCATGGAAGGAAGTATGCGCATTGTAATAATTGCATCCTTTTTCAATTTCGCATTAAACAACCGTTCTTTAAATAAAAACAATTTTTTTGGTTTAAATTTCCTCATATTTTCAAAAATGTTGTATCCATTCTATATTTTCTCACATTTTTAAGTCTTTCTTTCCTTAATGGAGTTTGAATTTATCATTTAACATGACACAAAAAAGTTTCTTACACATAATATATTGTGGGGCCCACATTTAAAAAAAAAATAATAATGCAAAACGAATCTCTATAACATTACGAATCTCTATAACATTACACAATCAATTTTTCTACAACATAACTCTTATAAAACCATTATTTAATTTTACAAACTTTTAACCTTTACTATTCCCTAGACACCAATTATTCTGGCCATTAAAATTTTGACCGGATCAAAATTGACTTCTCCATTCAGATTTTTTTTTTTTTTTTGAAGTGGTTTGAAAAATAATCAAAACTTCTCATTGTCTTCTAATTTTCTCACAATTTTTTTTTTTTGGTTTAAATCTTCCTATATTTTCAAGAAGATTGTATCCACTTTCGAGAGCTTTCATACAGTTTCATATTTTCAAGATTATGTACGCACCTTCAGTGGCAGCTTTTAAGCTTTTCTTTCTTTAATTTTACAAATTTTTAAACTTTGTTATTTCCTAGACACTAATTCTTCGCTAGGCTTTAAAATTTTAATTGGATTAAAATTGACTTCTCCATTCCAATAATAAATCAAGCATAATATATTATTTTTAACTTCTTTAATATTTTAATTAAGTATAATAAAAGATTATCAGTGAATAAAATACTATATTAAACCATTGATATTTTTTAAATTTAAAAGTATTCAAAAATTTCTCTAGTACTTTCTACGTTGGATATTTTCAAAACTATTAATAATACGAATTACTAGCACCACTACTTTTTGCATTGGAAATTGATAAAGCTATTAATAACATGAATTATTAGCAATTTGACACCATTACTTTCTGCATTGGAAAATATTAAGACTATTAATAATATGGATTATTAGGGGGTTTTATCTATGAGGTCATAATATTCATCTAACACTTTGAGCAAAATTTTCAACACCCTGAAAGCATTATCATATCAATTAGGTTTCTCTAATTATACCTGATTAAAATCCACATCCACCGAAAAAGGTAACAGAACGCTTAAACTCCTATAACAAAAATCCATTAGATAAATATGTGATAAAAAATCAAAAATAAAATAAAAGATTCGAGTGTATGTGGGCGAAAATTACTTTTATAATTGTACAATGGAAATTATTTCACTTCAATATTTAATTTTTTTATTTTGACCATTATGTTCTCATCTAAAAATACAATTATTTTTTTAATTGACTGAGCCCATTTTGATAAAGAAAGTTTTAGTAGTTAATTCTATGAACGTCGAAATAAATTGGTTAAAATAATTGGAAAAAAAGGCAAAAAATATTTTTAATTTGTTTTCAAATTATAATTTTATTTTTAAAAATATAAATGACTTTAAAATATAAGTCCAGCATAATATATTACTTTTCACTTCTTTAATATTTTATTATGTATTATAAACATTATTAGTGAATAAAATACAGTATTAAACTATTGATATTTTTTAAAATTAAAAATATTAAAAAAATTCTCTACTTTCTACATTGGATATTTTCAAGACCTATATGGCACGGACACGCATAATTTTTTAAAATTTGCGTGTCGGACATGTGTCCGACACGGACACGTTCCGACACGCTCGGACAAGCGGTCAATATTTGGGGACACGTGGTCAACGCTCGGACACATTTTTCGGACACGCAGTCAACTTTTTCGGACACGCGGTCAACGCTCGGACATGTTTTTTTTAACTAAATATAAAAGAAATAATTTATAAATTGATTTTTTTCTGTTATGAAACTTGACATAAAAAATTAACAAAGTACGAAAAATTATTTATATTTATATTTATGTTATGAAATTTAAATATTTGATTGGTTATATGACTTATTATGGACTCTTATATGCATTAAATATAAATTATATTATATATATTAAATTTTTTATTTAATATCAAAATATGTCCCAACTTGTCCAAATATGACATTTTTTAGAATTAATGTGTCGGCGTGTCGTGTCCCGTGTCCGTGCATCATAGTTCAAGACTATTAATTATGGATTACTAGCACTACTAATTTTTGCATTGGAAATTGATAAGGCTATTAATAATATGAATTATTAGCAATTTAACACTATTACTCTCTGCATTGGAAAATGTTAAGACTATTAATAATATGGATGATTATGTCTAGTGAAATTTGATTAAATAAAGTATAAAAAAATGGTTAAACATGTAAAATAGTTAATTTATAAATTATAATAAAAATTTTAGGATGACAAAGTATACTCCCAAATAAATAATTAATAGTAAGATTAAATGAGATATTGATACATGGAATAATAAAAAATAGTATCCTCTAAAAAATATATTAATTCATGTTTATTTTTTTTTTTCTGAAAGAATGTCTTTAATTTACTTTCTCAGGCTTCGAAAGATTTTTAACAATAACTTTGTCTTTGATTATCGAGAAAAACAGTATTTTTAAATATAGGTATTATATACATGATAAAAAATTAAAAGAAAAAATATATATAACTAGAACAAAGTTATATATAATAAACCTAAATTTAATATAAAATTATATATTAAACAAAAATAATATTTAAAATTAAAAAATATGTATAATTGATTAAAAAATAAATAAATAATAATTTATTTTAAAAATCGAAATAACAAATCATTGAAAAATCAAGCTAATCATTTATGGTGGCAGAGAACTCATTCAATGTCCCACTGATTTGTACATTGGAATTACTCAATTTTTTTTAATGCTTTTTACGTTGGAATTGCTCACTTTTTTGAAATTCGAATTCTGAATTGATTTCAAATTTTGCATTTCAATTTTAAATTTCAAATTGTAATGGTGGGAAAGGATTTGGAAATAAAAAGTTAAATAAATAATAATTTCTTTTAAAAATTAAAATAAAAAATCAATGGAAAATTAAGTTAATCATTTATGGTGGCAGACAACTCATTCAATGTCCCACTGATTTGTACATTGGAATTACTCACTTCTTTTAAAATGCTTTCTACATTGGAATTGCTCACTCTTTTGATATTCGAATTCTGAATTGATTTCAAATTTTGGATTTCAATTTTAAATTTTAAATTGGAATGATGGGAAAGATTTGGAAATAAAAAATTAAATAAATAATAATTTCTTTTAAAAATTGAAATAAAATATCAATGGAAAATTAGGTAAATCATTTATTGTGGCAGATAACTCATTTAAAAAAAATTGTAAAATAACAAAATTATTTATATTGTAAAATAAATTCGAAATTTGGAAATAAATTATATGGAAAATTATGTGAGCAATTTTTGGTGGCAGACAACTTATTCAATGTCCCACTGCATTCTACATTGGAATTTCCAAATTAATAATAACCCAAGTCTTCTAAATTTCGAATTTATGTTTAAATTTAAATTTTGAATTTGGATTTTTAACTTTGTAATGGTGGGAAAAGTTTTGAATTTTTTTTGTGGCAGACAACTTATTTAATGTCCCACTACTTTTTTTGTATATTATGAGTAAAAAAGACCTCTACTTTTATTTTGTTGTATATCCCACTATTTTTTTAAGGGTAATTGTTAGCCCTATTAATATTGCATAAAAAAACAAAAACATTCAAAAAAATATTGTAAAATAAAAAAATTATTTATATTGTAAAGTAATTCAAAATTTGGAAATAAATTAAATGAAAAATTATGTGAACAACTTTTTGTAGCAAACAACTCATTCAATGTCCCACTGTATTCTACATTAGAATTTTCAAATTAATAATAACTCAACTCTTCTAAATTTCGAATTTATGTTTAAATTTGAATTTTGAAATTGAATATTTAACTTTTTTTTTGATAAACGAATTTTTAACTTTGTCATTGTGGAAAAACTTTTGGATAATTTTTTGTGGCAGACAACTCATTTAATGTCTCACTATTTTTCTTTTGTTGTATATTATGAGTAAAAAACCTATACTTTTCTTTTGTTGTATATCCCACTATTTTTTACATGGAGAATTGTTAGCCCTATTAATGCTGCATAAAAAAACAATAACATAATTTTTTTGTAAAATAACATAATTATTTATATTGTAAAATAAATTCGAAATTAAAAAATAAATTAAATGGAAAATTATGTGAACTGGATACGTGGAAAAAGAGTTCATCATTTACAATTTATACAGTGCGAAAAGATATATATAATAAATCTGAATTTAATATAAAATTATAGATTAAACAATAAAATATTTAAAATTATAAAAATACATTTATAATCCATAAAAATTATTTAAATTTCAAATTTAAATGAAAAAAATAAGAAATGGCATAATTTATACTTTACAGAAAATAAATTAAAATCTTAACATAAAAATGTTAAATATACATGTACAACCAATTAAAAAAATATACATGTATTTTTTTTTAAAAAAATATTTAACACAAACATTTTAAATATAAATGTATAACCAATTAAAAAATATATAAAAATCATAAATTAAAATTGGAAAAATTATATAAAAAAATATGTATAATTAATACAAAAAAAAATTAAATTTAAATAAAAAATGACGTCTGTCATTTTGTAAAAAAAAATTATTAAAATTTAAGAAATATAAAAATGAAAAATTTAATTTAGTACATAAGAAAGAAATTAAACTTTCATTCTTTTATTGCAAGAGTGTAATTAACACAAATACTTGCAAAAAGTAATTATTTATATAAAATACTGACAGTTAGAGATGGAAAACTGAGCTCGGCCGGGAGGGCCGGCCCTCCAATATATTTTTATAATTCAATTAAAATTTTATCCTTCTTCTTTTATAATTAAATTACTAGATCCGATTTCAATTTTTGTAAATACAAATTTGTGAAATTCCAAATATTAACGACACTAATCCTTGCAAAAAAATATATTTATATAAAATGTTGACAGTTATAGGTGGAAAACTAGGCTCGGTCCGGAGGGCCGGCCTACCAATATATTTTTATAATTCAATTGAAATTTTATCCTTATTCTTTTATAATTAAATTACTAAATCACACAAAAAAATTACTAAATCTGATTTCAAATTTTGTAAATATAAATTTGTGAAATTCCAAAGACTAACGACACTACTCCTTGCAAAAAAAGATAATTATTTATTATTATTTTTAGAATCTGATTGTAGTAAATGAAAGTTCATCTCTTAGATAAAATATAAAAACCTAGACACAACTATAAAAATGTTTTTTTGTGGATAAATATAAAAATCTTTTACATGCTGATAGTTAGAGGTGACAAACCGGACTCGGCCTAGAGGTAGGCCGGCCCACCAACATATATTTATAATTGAATTAAAATTTCATCCTTATTCTTTTTTAATTGAATTCCTAAATCTGATTTTAATTTTTGTAAATACAAATTTATAAAATTCCAAATACTAACAACACAAATCCTTGCAAATAATAATTATTTATTATTGTTTTTTAAATGTGATTGCAATAAATGAAAGTCTATCTCAAAGATTAGTGTAGTTGCTTTGATTCTGTTTATATGCATTTGTTGCAATGTAATGAAATTTTTTGACTCATACGTGCTTATTTGATTAAGTTGCATTCAAATCTCATTCAGACAACATTTTTTTTGGTGCTTAAAAAAATTTAATCCAAACTTTTTTTTTGCTGATACTATGACTTTTGGGTATTAACATATTAGTGTTACTTAATTAATGAGTTTTTGCCTTCTGTATTGTAGGCACGAGGAACGAAAATAACACAGGAAATGACATTTAGTAAGTGTTGAATTCATCCCTCCAATGATTGCTATGAAATGACACTGAATGAATAGCATTTTCATATTATAGGTAAAAGCTGATCTTTTAAATCCATATTTGTTTGGTGTTATTGTTACCTTGATTTTGTTGACGAATGTTATAGTTAGCAATGATTTGTTTGCATCTTTTTTTTATATTCCTTCCTCATGTTAACATGATGTATTATAATATATTACGGTGTATTATGATGTAGTTGTATGCAAAATTTATTATCCCTATGAATAGAAGATCTTTGTTTGTGGATGATATTTACAAAGTTCTATATCAATGCTGTAATTTTTTCACCTAAAATATAGAAAAAAAATAGCAACACAATTTTTTATAAGTATAAGATTTGCAGTGCGATCAACCAAACACGGCAGACGACAAAAAATTTTGATCTTTTCCTCCATGCATCGCACGGGTAATATACTAGTTTATCTTATCAATCGAACCCCATTCCCACTTTTAAACAATAAGACCCCTTTTTAATTTCTTTGTCAGAAGTCTCCTTCATATGATCATCTTCGAGCATTTGGATGCCTCTATCATTATTCCACCTTCTCCAAAACCCATCACAAGTTTCCCCCCAGATCTATGCTTGTTGCATTCATTGGATACCCTCCTGGTTATAAGGGTTACAAGCTTTTGGATCTTAATTCCCATCGCATAATCATCTCCTGAGATTTACTTTTTTTAGAAATTGTTTTTCCTTTTGCCTTTTTTTTTGATAAACTTTTTCCTTTTGCCTCTTCTACAAACTCCCTTTTACCTGCCTTTCCTAATCATCCCTCTATTACACCCTCTGCACCTTCAACATCCAGACCCCCTCGTGTGTCCAAACCACCCCTTTACCTTCAGGATTACATTTGTTCCTCATCCACTGCGCATCCTATTTCAAAAAATCTTTCTTATGAGCGCATTGCCCCACCACACCTAGCATATGTTAATGCCATTTCCCAACATTTTGAACCTAACACATACTCTGAAGCCTTTGAATTACCTGAGTGGACTGTTGCAATGAATGCTGAAATCCATGCTCTAGAAGCTAATAACACATGGCAGATTACTTATCTTCCTCCTGGTAAACCTGTCGTGGGATGTAAATGGGTTTATCGTGTGAAATATCATTCAGATGGTTCTCTTGAACGTTTCAAGGAAAGACTTGTAGCTCAAGGTTTTAATCAACAAGAAGGTATTGATTTTTTTGATACATTCTCTCCTGTGGCCAAGATCATAAGTGTCCGATTATTACTTGCTCTTGCTGCTATTTATGGTTGGCATCTCATTCAATTGGATGTCAACAATGCTTTTTTGCATGGGGATTTGCTTGAAGAGGTCTACATGAAAATTCCTCCTGGGTATTCTAGTAAGGGGGATTTCTAATTGATATTTAGAAATCTTATTGGACATGATCAATTTTAATTTAAATGATGATGGTGCATATATTTTGGGACTAATGTAAGGAATGTTCTAAGTTTCAACTCATGTGATTTTCTTACCAGTTATATTTCGTAATATCGATATGTTATTAGGAATTAGTATTTCTCATTTTACAAGAAATAAATTTATTTTCTATACATATAAAAGAGTGTGGGGTCCATATATTTTTTTCTCTTTTTTCTTCTTATGGTCCCTACGTGCTTTATGTATGTGTAGAAGATAAAATCATCTCTTACCATATAAGAAACATTAATCCCTCCTTTATTATTATGAAAATATAATATTCTGGGTACTGCATTTTCCTTTATGTTTATGTTCAAAATCGCGATTTAATTCCATTCCTTCATCTTTTATCGTTATCATTACGGGTGTAAATGGACTAGGCTAGACTTTGACTTTAATAGGCCACGCCTGTGTAAAAATATTGGATATGGCCTGGCCTATTAGTCTGTGTAGGCTCCAAATTACAAGTTTGACCTGACTTATATTTAAAACATAAAAGTCTTGGCCTAAGCATGTTAGCTTGTTTAAGCCTATTAAACATTCAACAATTAAAAGAGTAATTAAAATAATATTATTTTATTATTCAAAATTATTAAATAACAATTTTATTTATATCATTTTAAATAAATAATATGACATAGGCCATCCTGTAGGCTTATAGGCCCGACATGTTCAAAAAAGCCTATGACCTGTATTCTGAATAAGTTTTTTTTTTTTAAGTCAAGGCCTATTCTATTTTATTACTTATAATATGCGAAGGTTTGTGTTTGGGTGCTGGAGCACAATGGCCGAATAGTAGGCCCATTTGTCTAGTGTTTAGGTATTATTATTATTATTTTTTGTAAATGTTCTTAGGTATTATTTAATTTTGTTGTTTGTGTTATGTAAGATTAAATAAATAAAAAACTTGTATATAGAAATAGAAAACAAGTGCTCAATCCGAAAAAAAATAGAAGTCAAATTTTCTACCCAAGAATTACTCAAGAGGATGAATTTCAATTTCTAACCGGCCACGACTCACTTTACGTGGATTTAGCTTAATGATGATTTAAAAAATGCATCGTGTTATGAATAAAAATAGAAATAAATTAAAAAATAAAATATTTTTATAATTATACACAAAATACTCCTTAAATGTTTTGACTCAAAATGATTTGATTCAAGAATCATATTTCCTTTTTCAATCAGCTCCTTACAATTTAAAATTAATTAAATTTAGGTATTTTAAAATGATGCGTGTTTTTTAAGAGATAATAAGTAATAAAAAAAAACTCCAACTGTAACAAGAGCAGATCTGAATTGAGGTTAGTTTAGAAAGCAAGGAAAGTAGAGAGGGAACAGAAAAGAGGAAGAAAGAATTTCTGAATAATACTCATACTCCTTTCTAGGCTCATATGCCTTTTAAACCCTTAAAGTGTGTTACAAAGACACTTGGAAAAGTACTAAGGGGCTATTACAAAAAATACTAATGGGCCATTACATAACATATTAAAGACATATTAAACTATTGCTTCATTGGGTCAGCCCATTACGAAATCATGGACCCAATTGGGCTGTCTCCTTGTCCTTCTGCTAACTGGACTGGTTCCCTTGGAATTCTTTGGGCCGACGCTGGAGCCCGTATTGCCATTTGCGTTGTTTGGGCTGCTTCTGTTGAATGAGCCCATAACATTGCCGCGCTCTCCAAGGGCAGACTTGTCCTCAAGTCTGAGCGTGCCGTCGTTGGAGTCCGTAACCTGGAGTGTGCCTTTGTTGGAGTCCGTACCCTTGGACAGTGGGTCATTAATGGGCAGCAGTCCTAGAGCAGCGTGTCCTTGGGACGCGGATGGACCATCCAACGGTTGAACGGCTGCCGACACTAGATGAGGATTCGTAGCCGTTAGATCACATGAAGTGGTGCGTGCCAGCTGGATCCCATCGACCGAAAGCAATGGTGTAGATTGCACCGATAATGGCAAAACGTTGTGAACCGTTGATTTGGGCGGCTGAGTGTGCGTGGAGGGTTGGCCAGTTAACTTGAACTGGTCAGTGTTCTCTGCTGCTCTCATCACTTGTGTTTCTTCTGCCTGTTGCTCTACCGTTCCCATAGCCATGTTCCGCTCCTTAGGATGAACCCCTTCCTCCAGCCCTGAGTCCGTTTCGCCAGTCATAGTCGTCTCCTTAGAAGGATTCACTACTTCCAGTCCTGAAATAACCTGTTCCTCGCGTTCCATAGATGATAGGAACGTCTCTTTGTCTTCCCATGTCGAGTCCTCTGGTGGAAGGGACTCCCACTGAACCAATACCTGTGTCACCAGAGTTCCACGTCGCCAGATCTGTCGTTCGCCCACCACCGCACAAGGCTTATGGGTCAAAGGAGTGTCTTTGGAAGTGATGGGTAAAGTGTGGATCTGCAAAGAACGGTTGGCTCTGTACGGTTTCAAAGCAGAGATGTGGAACACGGGATGTATTTTAGCTGTGGATGGCAATTTCAGACGATACGCAACGGTCCCAATGCGCTCCTCGACCTCAAACGGACCATAGTACCGAAGTGCCAGCTTCTGTGCCGAACGTCTCGTGATGGAGAGCTGCCTGTACGGCTGCAGACGGAGCAAGACGAGATCACCAGAGGTAAAAACCCAATCTTTCCGCCTTTTATCAGCTTGAGCCTTCATTGTTTGTTGGGCCCTGAACAAGTTTTCTTTTAATGTACTAATGAGATGCGCGCGTTCGGCTAAGGTGGATTCGACCGCCTCGTTGGAAGAGGACCCCAAGCAGTATGCTAAAAGGTTCGGAGGAGAACGTCCAAACATGGCATTGTATGGAGTGGTTCCTGAGGAAGAATGGAACGAAGTGTTGTAATGGTACTCCGCGAGACTTAGAAACTTTGACCATGAAGCTGGGTGAGAATGCGAGAAGGCCCGAAGGTAACTTTCTAAACACCTGTTAACTCTCTCTGTCTGGCCATCCGTTTGAGGATGGTAACTGGAACTAAATTTGAGCGTCGTGCCTTGCAGTTTGAACAAGGATCGCCAGAAGTCACTGAGAAATATCGGATCTCGATCCGAAACAATAGACTCAGGGAGTCCATGGAGCTTTCCGACAAAATCCCAGAAGAGTTGCGCAACTTTAACGGCAGAATATTGGCTGGGAAGTGCGATGAAATGGGCAGCCTTGGAGAAATGATCAACAACTACCAAGATAGCGGTGTGACCCAACGAAACAGGTAAATGGGTAATAAAATCCATGCTTAAATCTGCCCATAACTTGTCTGGTATCTGTAGGGGTTGTAAGAGTCCCAGGGGGGAATGATTCGGGGATTTAAGTTTATGACAAGTATCACAGTGAAGAACAAAAGTCTTAACATCGTGTCTGATTCCCTTCCAGGTGAAGTTCCGGGTGATGCGGTGCAGTGTTGCCTGAATACCAGAATGACCCCCTTGAACCGAACTGTGAAAATCATGGAGAACATGTTGGATCAAGGTAGAACTTGCTGGAAGAAAAATTCTGGAACGGTGGAAGAGGATGCCATTGCGATATCGCCAATCAGCAAAGTTAGTCGGTCGTTCTGCAATTTCTTTAATGAGCATTGTAGTATAAGGATCAGACTTGTACTCGGACTGTAATATTTTTGTGTAGTGTAACACTGGGCCAGTAATGGCAAGGAATTGGGGGGTGGATAACAACGATCCCCCATCAGGCAACCGTGAAAGGCTGTCGGCCACTATGTTGGTCTTCCCACTCTTGTATGTGATTGTATAATTAAAGCCTAAGAGCTTAGCAAGAAATTGTTGTTGCTCTGGTGTTTGGATGACCTGATTCATCAGGTTATGCAAGCTTTTGTGATCCGTTCGAATTTGGAAATGTGAGCCAAGGAGATACTGACGCCATTTACTGACGGCCGAAGTAATTGCGAACATCTCCCTCACATATACGGATTGCTTTTGCATTAACGGAGATAACTTGCGGCTGTAGAAGGCTATGGGCTTATCTCTCTGCAACAAAACCGCGCCAATGCCCACCCCCGAAGCGTCCGTTTCAACAACAAATGGTTCCTGGAAATCAGGAAGGGCTAAAATGGGGGCTGTAGTGAGGGCCCGTTTAATGGTCTCAAACGCGACAGCTGCATTAGAGTTCCAGAAAAACCCATTTTTGGATAAGAGATCCGTTAATGGGGATGCTAAGGAAGCATATTTCTGTATGAATTTGCGGTAATAGCCTGATATACCCAGGAAGGCTCGCACCTGAGTGGCATTGGTGGGAACAGGCCAATCCAATATGGCACGTAACTTATCAGGATCCGGAACAACCCCCGCGCCCGTAATCACGTGGCCCAAATAAGGAATGGAAGGTTGAGCAAACAAGCATTTCTCTTTCTTGACATAAAGAGAATGGGCCTGTAATGTGGTTAACACTGCCTCCAGGTGTAGCAAGTGCTGCGCTGCAGATGCGCTATACACTAAGATATCATCAAAAAATATCACCACAAATTTGCGAAGATATGGGGAAAATATGGTGTTCATAGTGGCCTGAAAAGTAGAGGGAGCATTAGAGAGACCAAATGGCATAACCATAAACTCAAAATGCCCATGATGGGTGCGGAAAGCTGTCTTGTGAACATCAGCGTCGTGCATGCGAATCTGGTGATATCCTGATCGGAGGTCAAGTTTAGAAAAAAGAGTAGCACCATGGAGCTCATCTAATAACTCGTCAATTGTGGGAATGGGAAATTTGTCCTGTACGGTGATGGCATTAAGGGCGCGATAATCCACGCAAAAACGCCAAGTACCATCTTTCTTTTTAACCAGCAAAACTGGCGAGCTAAAAGCAGAACGACTAAGACGAATCACCCCCGTGCGTAGCATGTCAGTCACCAAATTCTCAATTTCTGTTTTCTGGTAATGTGGGTAGCGATAGGGACGAACTTGCACCGGATTGGTATCAGGCAACAAATGAATATGATGATCATATCCATGTTCCGGTGGTAATGAGGTGGGTGGGGCGAATACAACAGAAAATAGTTGGAGAAGGTGATCGAGTGCCGCACTAAATTCAGCAGGTATCTGAACCGGTGTGGGTGCATCCGAAGTAGCTGTGAGGCACATCAAGCATGTAGAAATGGAGTCATTGTGCAACAATTTCTGTAGTTGGGAGGAACTAATATGGTTGGGAGACGCCTGCGAGTTGCCGTGTAACAGGATCTGAGAATTATTATATGAAAAAGACATTGTGAGGGCCGAATAATCGGTGACAATGGGTCCCAAAGTGGATAACCATTGGACACCTAAGACAACATCCGCCCCTTTGAGGTCGATGACATATAAGTCAATCTGAAACAGATGAGACTGTATATCAATCGGAGTAGTACGACACATAGCAGAACATAATAGTGCATCTCCATTTCCTACGTGGACTTTAAAAGGAGGAATGACATGTAGCGTTAAATGGAGGTGTTCAGCCATCCGATGAGTGATAAAATTGTGAGTACTACCCCCATCCACCAGGATTTGTATAGGGAGACCACTGATGTGCCCCTGCAAACGAAAGGAGTTAGAGGAATGATGCCCAAATAGAGCATTAAAGCTAATAGCATGGGGTGCTTCGGTTGAAGGTTCTTCCGGACTCTCCAGCGTTGGTGGGGGGAGAGGGTCCTCCTCGATGACAATATTTTCATCATCAGTACCTTCCAAATATAACAGAGCGGCACGTCCTTTACAACGGTGACCTGGGACGAACCTTTCATCACAGTTGTAACAAAGGTTCTTTTCACGACGAGCTGCCATTTCTGCTGGGCTTAGTCTTTTAATAGGTATAGAGGATAGGGCCGGTGGTGGTTTAGGGTTCAAGGTATGAGGCACGGTGGTAATGGGTTGGGCTGCAATGGGTGGATTGAGAAGAGAAGAGGAAGCGATTGCGGGACGAGGTGGCCATTGTTTAGTGGGACGGGATTCAGTGAACTGGTCCTCGTATACTTTAGCATAGGCAAACGTGGTGGTAACATCGCGTGGTCGATGGACCAAAACCGCTCGTCGGATCTGGGGTTTTAAACCAGAGATAAACAAGCTCTTCCGCATAATTGGTGACAGATCCTGAACCCTGCGAGCATTTAGCTCAAAAGCAGCCTGAAATTCCGTCACAGATCCGGATTGTTGTAATTTGGCTAAGGATCCCAAAGGATCCTCGAATTCAGAAGGACCAAACCGATGTTGAATAGCTTGCACAAAATGGTGCCAGTCAGGGAATTCACCATTTCCCAATAAAGACTCAAACCAGCAAGATGCAGGCATATCTAAGTTGAAGGAAACGAGATCAAGGCGATCTATATCGGGTACCTGGTGATAACGGAAATAGCGTTCCACTGCAAACAGCCATGGACCTGGTCGCCAGAACCAAACCGGGGAAAATCTATCTTCATGGAACGAGAAGGGTGTGGGTGACGGCCCTGGATAGGAGGTGCACCGCCGAGGATCCCCGCTTGTTGTGCCGCTAACAGATTAGTCATCTGGACTTGCATATTCTGCAGGAGTGTATAAACATCCTGGATTTGATTATTCACGGCTGTGAATTGCTGATTGGACTCCTCAAACCGTTGATTCTGTGCCAATTCGAAAGTCTCCAAACGGTGGTCCAAGGTTCTTTCTAGGGTTACAAACTGTTGGTCATGAGCATGGAGTTGATTGGTGAGGTCACGAAGGCGAGTATTGTCAGCCATAGCTCAAAAGAGTGAGCAATGAAAGCACCAATGTAACAAGAGCAGATCTGAATTGAGGTTAGTTTAGAAAGCAAGGAAAGTAGAGAGGGAACAGAAAAGAGGAAGAAAGAATTTCTGAATAATACTCATACTCCTTTCTAGGCTCATATGCCTTTTAAACCCTTAAAGTGTGTTACAAAGACACTTGGAAAAGTACTAAGGGGCTATTACAAAAAATACTAATGGGCCATTACATAACATATTAAAGACATATTAAACTATTGCTTCATTGGGTCAGCCCATTACGAAATCATGGACCCAATTGGGCTGTCTCCTTGTCCTTCTGCTAACTGGACTGGTTCCCTTGGAATTCTTTGGGCCGACGCTGGAGCCCGTATTGCCATTTGCGTTGTTTGGGCTGCTTCTGTTGAATGAGCCCATAACACCAACCCTTTAGTGTGATTGAGTGCATTTCTTTATGAATTTTCTAGATTTTACGAGTACCCAAATTATACTTTTTTTTTTTTTTGTAAACAGAAAGTTATGACAGGGGAGACATCAGTATGCAATCCACCAGGGCCAGGGCAGACATGTTCAACCTCTGTGAGGATTTATGCCAGGGACAGCGGAAAGAAAGCTCGCTTTACAGTTTACCCACCAACATGAGTCTTAAAGCGGCCAGAGGGAATCGAACCCACAAATTATACTTTAAACTAAGCTAATTATAAATTTAAATTGTATCACTTTTTTAAAGTAAAAAAACATTTCTTTTACCAAAAAAAAAAACATTTTGGTACAACGACGCAAAAGAAGAAGAAAATGCAATAATAAATGAACGATAACTTTCGGTAAAAAAATATTCGAATTTACTTTAATTTATCATTTTTTTGGGTAGTTTAATTTATCAATTTTCATTGAAACATTTGAGAGACAAAATAAAACATCGACAAATGTAAATAAATAAAATAATGTAACAAATTACGAATGTTACATGTATATAATCAAGAAATGGTTTTACATTTTTTTTAATTATCCAAAGAAGAATTATAGCCGTTCCTCCAAAGCTTATAGGCAACCACAATTCTTGCTCGTTTAGTCTCACCAAAAATGACCAAATTAAATTGAAAGCTTATTCTATGAGAAAAAGTGATGATGCCCCTTGGCGTTAGACACTGACCCATCTGCTCACACCATCTGCTCACAGAAACAAGGTTTTATGTTCACCCCATTTACTACAACTTTGGTGGCTTTTGCTGCATTTAATTGACAAGTTGTTATATTAGCAAGTTGAAGAGGTTGTGAAAGTGATGGAAACCGAGCTAGGAAGTAGATGAATGCTTCATGAACTCTGTAAGATATGTAGTGTTCTTACCATATATTTCATTCTTTTATTCTAGAATCTTGTATAGGTTGCCACGTAGGCTTCTATTATAACAAACTTTCTTTTCTTCTATACACTGTATATAAAATGGTCACTTGTAGAGTGCTGAGATATGATGAATATAATATGAATCTTTCACTCTCTTTCTGTTTCTCAACTAATATGGTATCACTTATCTAGCACCGACACGACACGCGATAGGTGATACGATACGACACGACACTCCGACACTTCAATCTTGAGAAATTATGGATTTCGACACGTTGGGACACGTTTTAATATTAAATAATATTTTTAAATTATATATTGTATATTTAATTTAATATTTAATAATGTAACAAAAAAAAAATTTAATAATACCCATCAAAATATTATCTTTCAACTTTCCTTTCCAATCCAAAACCACATAAGAAAAATTGATTTAAAGTTGGAATCCAAGGAGTTACATAAAGGGAGAAAAAAATAAAAATCAGATGTAACCAATGGCAACAACAGCAAAAAGATTCACCGACACCCAATACCAAAAACTATAGCAGCGTTCTTCACAAAAGGCAAAAACATAAACTAAAAGAATACACTGTAAAATAAGAACATCAAGAACACAATCAAACATTATAAAAGGTGGAAGCTATAATACAAAAACAAGAACTGGGATGAAAGAGAGATAGATCACATCAGATTAGAGAGAAATTAGGGAGGAGGAGACACGGTAAGAGCGTAACAGGAATGGCAACGATGGTGCTGAGATGATCTATTATTTACTTAAAGGAAAAAAGGAGAAAATTGATATAATCATGTAGAAGATTTACTAATTTATTTTAATTTTAAAAAAAAATTAAAAAAAATTACGAAAATGCCATTTGACCGTGTCGGAGCGTGTCGGACTCGGTCAAATTCGCGTGTCGGAATGGTCAACGTGTCGGAAAAAGTTGATTGTGTGTCCAACACCGTGTCGGAGCGTGTCAGACACGGCTCTCCCTGTTTTTGGAGTGTCCGTGCTTCCTTGGGTATCAGTAGGTACTTAGCCCTTTCTTCTTCATGGCTCGTGGCTCAAATAATAACAATAATGCTTCTCGTTCAGCTACTACATCTTCAATTCTTTCATCCTTTGTATCCATGGAGATTTCGAGTAGTCCATATTTCTTAAACAGTGGTGATCATCCTGGTCTCACTCTCGCCACTCATGTTCTCCTTGGATCTAATTTTCATTCCTTGAGTCGTGCTATGATGATTGCTTTATCAGCGAAAAACAAATCAGTTTTCGTTGATGGTTCTTGTTATGGATATGATGAAACCATCAGATATCGCCGCCCTAGAAGATCTCACTAGGATATTCTGTAGTATCTCAACAGCTTGGAACAGTCGCTGATTCAGGGCTGTTGAGGTGGATAAGATCCAAACAGAAGGGTGGAAGATCCGACTAAGATGGGGGAGCTCAGGGGGCTGAAAACCTAGCAAGGTAATCCTATAAATAAGAGCTCAAACATCCCAGGTATTCACTTCTCGATTACTTAGCTTATCCCACTCACATTGAGCACACACCACTCCTTGGTTGTAAAGCCTATTGCTTGTGCGCAGTGATTGGGACCTCGGCTTTAAGCCCAGTATACAGTTGATATACACTATCTATGAGCGCATACCATACGGTATAGCAATACGGTCTATCTCGGACCTAACATTGGCGCCGTCTGTGGGAATCGGTAAAATTCGACTCCCATACCACGCACAAAGATGACGAACACTCGTTCCACGTCTAGCAACGCTCAGCCATCGTCGCACCAGTCTGCATTGGGGCAGCTTCAGGCTACTGCTTCTCCTGTTTTGGTGGATGTTCAAGTGGAAGGGGTCGGACTACAGGGGCCGACTCCTAGATCCCAAATCGAAAACACAACGGCTGCAACCCGCCCACCTGAACCACCAAATGTCACCACAATGGCCATGGGGGCAATCCTTCAACGGATGCAGGATTTGGAAACAGATTCCTAACCCAGCAACGATTGGACGCGGAGAGGATGGCAACACTCAAAACCGAGTTGAGAAACCGCAACCCTCATGGAGGAACTGGAGGTGATGCGCAAGTCCAGAATGGAGGGAACTTGCATCAAAATGCTGGTGGAAATGCTAATGCTGGTAATTGTGGGATACAACACCATACCGCCGCTGCAGCCCGATGGAAATGTCCTGGACAATCTGGCCCTTCACCTCGGCAACCAGCAAGAGGGCGGAGGCCAGAACAATTTGCATAATGAAAATTACCTGGATGATGAGGCTAATGATAGCCCATTCACAGAGAGACTCATGAACTTGGCCATTCCGCCAAGGTTCAAGAGCACGAGAATACCCGCATATGATGGGAGTCAGGACCCGGAAGCCCACTTGGAGGCCTCCAAGACTGAAATGTTATTTAATGGGATCACAGGACCCATTAAGGCCAAAATTTTCGCAGCGACCTTGACGGGACATGCAATGACCTGGATAACCAGGCTTCCCAGGAATTCGATCGACTCGTTTGAGGACATAGCCCGGACTTTCCGACTTAACTTCGCAACAAGCAAAGTACATCCCATGCTGGCATATGCTCTGGGAAGAATTCGCCATAAGGACAACGAATCATTGAGAAAATAGCTCGACCGATTCAAAGATGCCGCTCTCAAGGTCCGAAGCCTCACGGAAGCCGTGCACCTCCATTTAATCATTTCAGGATTAGATGGTGACTCTCATCTTGCAAGATCAATCTATAAGAACCCAGTCAATGACCTTGAGGAATTCCAACGTAGGTCGGATAAATACAACGACGTTGAGGACATGCAAAAGGCTTACGTCGAATCTCGAGGACGAAGCCCGTCGCGAAGGAGTCCGAATAAGAAAAACGGTAGAGATCGGGATCATAAGGGACCCAAAGAGGAAATGATGCTCGTGAGAAGAGGGCGGAAAATCGCTCCCCTAGGAGAAAAATTGAAGATTACACGCCACTGAACATGCCCAGGTCTAAGATCTGGAAGAGGTAGCTCAAACAGAAATGCGAAATGTCGAGAGACCTCGTCCCCTCAAAGCAAAGAGTGGACTGGACAGAAGTAAATACTGTGCATTCCACGACCAAAACGGGCATTTTACGGACGACTGTTGGGACCTTCAAGATGCAATCGAAAAACATGTCAGAGAAGGAAAGTTGAAACAGTACATAATCCGAACACAGGGGAAGAAAAATAACAAGCAAAGACAAAAAGCCGTAGCCGAAGCCGAAGTCCGAGGAGAGGAGACAGAAAGGATCAAAGGCAGGATCGCAGTGCCAAGGGCAAAGAGGTCGACAACAGAGGTGAGACTTTCCCTGAAGCAGAATTTGAATGTAATGTGATTAGTGGAGCTATGGGTGGAGGAGGAGACTCGGCGAACGCCCAAAGAAAATACTTGAAGGAGGTCATGTCCATCAGGGACCGGCCGACCTTCAAAGTAAAGGACAACGAGCCGGACCCCCCTCTACTATTTTTTACCAAAGAAGAATTGGCAAGGGTTGTACCAGGACACATTGACGGACTGGTGATCACTGGTGTGTTAGTCAATTGTCGAGTTAGGAGAATTTTCATTGATCACGGAAGCTGTGCGGATATAATTCTCTGGGATGCTTTCCAGAGAATGAATTTGGATGAGAAAGACCTGAAACCATGCGTTACTGAGTTACTGGGGTTTAATGGAGCACCGTCCCCCCTAAAGGGTTATATTGACCTGAAACTAACTCTAGGTACGAAGGATTCGTTCCGTACTGGAAGGGTTCGTTTTGTGGTGGTGGATACTTCTTCTTCCTACAACGTGATCATTGGCCGTCCTATGATTCATGAATGGGACATGCTGATATCCACTAAGCATCAATGCTTGAAGATGCCAGGACCAAATAATGAAGTCGTCACAATAAGAGGAGACCTTACGAGTCCACCATGGCGATCCAGCATCCCCTCCTCGAATAAGAGGGGGAGGAACGAAGGATCAGTCCCTGAGGGCGGCTGGAAGGGAGGTCAATTTGGTCGAGCTCGAAATGAGGGAAGAGCTACAGTCGCCGCGCCCAGAACCCGAAGGCGAGTTAGATGAAGTCGAGATCCGTGGGGATGGCGGAGGACACACTAAGGTCGGAAAGTCTTTAAGGGGTGAGTTTCAAAACGAACTCGTTTCTTTCCTAAAGAAAAATTCCGATGTGTTTGCATGGAAGGCTTCGGAGATTCCAGGAATAGATCCAGTGTTTTGCTGCCATAAGCTCTCCATGTATCCGGGATCACGGCCGGTATCCCAAAAGAAGAGGAAGATAGGGTTGGACAGGCGACAAGCTTTAAGCGAGCATGTGGATGAGTTTCTAGAGGCCGGATTTATCAGGGTGATACAGTACACTACATGGCTATCTAACGTGGTAATGGTTAAAAAACCAAGTGGAAAGTGGAGAACTTGCATGGATTACACGGATTTAAACAAGGTCTGCCCGAAGGACTCATACCCAATACCCAGCATTGACCCGCTAGTTGACAATTCATCTGGATTCCAGCTGCTCTCATTTATGGATGCGTACTCGGGGTACAATCAGATCCCTTTACACCCAGATGATCATGAAAAGACAGCCTTCATATCAGAAAAAGGGAATTTTTGTTACAACGTCATGCCTTTTGGCCTCAAGAATGCTGGGGCAACTTATCAAAGAATGATGAACCGAGTCTTCCTGGCACAAATTGGAAGAAATCTGGAAGTCTACATTGACGAAATGATCATCAAATCTCTAAGCATTTCGACATACATTGCCGACCTAGGGGAGACTTTCGAGCAGTTAAGAGCTCGAAAGATTAGGCTGAACCCAGCCAAATGTGCTTTTGGGGTGCCAGCAGGAAAGTTCCTGGGGTTTATGCTTACCAACCGTGGGATAGAGGTAAATCCTGACAAATGTAGGGCTGTGCTCGAAATGAAACAGCCGAAAAGCAAGAGGGAGGTCCAACAGCTCACAGGCCGCCTTGCCGCCCTGACTAGATTCCTACCCAAGTCGGCTGAGAAGGCTCTGCCCTTTATCAAACTCCTCAAGAAGGAAGCATATTTTGGCTGGGGGGAAGAATGCAAGAAGGCGTTTGAGAACATCAAGAGTTGCTTAGCCACCCCTCCTGTGTTAACAAAACCAGAGCCCGGAGAAACGTTGATTTTGTACCTGTCTGGAGGTGAAGAGGCCATCAGCGCCGCTCTGGTCCGGGAAACTGACAAATCACAGCAGCCGATATATTTTGTAGGAAGGACATTGCAAGGGCCAGAACTCCGCTACCAGAAACTGGAAAAAGTGGCATTTGCTTTGCTGAAAACTGCAAGAAGGCTTCGACCTTATTTCTGCCACCAAATTATAGTGCGAACGAACCAACCCATCAGGCATGTGTTACACAAGCCGGACCTAGCAGGAAGAATGATCAATTGGGCCATCGAGCTTTCCGAATTCGACATAATGTATGAACCTCGACAGGCAATCAAGTCGCAGGCATCGGCCAATTTCATCCTGGAACTAATCCCGGCCAAGGAACAAGAAGAAGCGGATAAAGACCTCTGGACGGTATATGTTGATGGATCCTCGAATTCTAAGGGAAGCGGAGCAGGGGTGATCATTGAGAGCCCGGAAGGAGTATCAATTGAGCACTCACTTCACTTAGCATTTCCGACCTCGAAAAACCAAGCCGAACATGAGGCGTTTATTGCAGGGATTATGCAAGTAAAAGAGCATGGAGCAAAGAGAATTAAAGTCATGAGCGATTCACAAGTGGTTACTTCCCAGGTCGAAGGAAAATACCAAGCTAAGGGCCCCCTGATGATGAAATACCTTCAAAGAGTCGAGGAGTTGCTGGCCGAATTTGACGAGGTGATAATTCAATACATACCTCGGAATGAGAACATTAGGGCCGACATCCTATCTAAATTGGCGAGCTCGAAGGGTTCTGGCAATCACCGCACTGTGATTCAACAGAGCATTTTAGAGCCGACATGCGTCATGATGATAACCGACATGGAAGATTAGAGAAGGCCAATTGTGGCCTACCTTGAAAAGGGAATTGTGCCAAATGACACGCATGAGGCAAAAAAGCTCGTGAGGAACTCGGCCTGTTTTACTATAGTAGAAGGGCAACTTTACAAAAAGGGCTTCTACGCGCCCATGCTGAAGTGCTTGGACAAGAACGAGGTCGAATATGTACTGGCGGAGATCCATGAGGGCATTAATGGGCATCACATTGGAGGAAAAGCGTTAGCCAAAAAGGCACTAAGGGAAGGATATTACTGGCCAACGATGGGGGCAGACGCCATGGAACATGTTCAAAGGTGTGAGCAATGTCAGAAGCATGCACTAATAATTCATACACCCCCTGAAGAATTACAAACTATCACGGCACCATGGCCGTTCTTTAAATGGGGAATGGATCTTTTGGGACCTTTTACCACAGCAGAAGGGCAACTCAAATGGTTGATAGTTGTTGTTGATTACTTCACCAAGTGGATTGAGGCCAAGCCCTTCGCCACCATTACCTCAGCAAGAATACGGAGGTTCTTTGAAATAAATTTGATAAGCCGATTCGGGATTCCTGCAGAGATTGTTACCGATAACGGAACACAGTTTATTGATAAAAAGTTCCAAGAGCTCATGGCCGATTTCAAGATTAAGCATCGGTTTGCCTCAGTAGAACATCCTCAGACCAACGGACAGGCTGAAGTCTGCCAACAAGGTGATAATCAATGGGCTCAAGAAAAGGCTTAATGAGGCCAAAGGAAATTGGGTGCAACAGTTTCATCTAGTCTTGCGGGGATACAGAACAAGCGTTCAATCCGCCACAGAAGAAACCCCTTTCAGGTTGACATATGGATGTGAAACAATGATTTCGGTCGAAATAGGTGAACCATCCTGGAGAAGGATGCAAAGATTGCAAGGCACGGAAGGCCAAAATGAGGAAACACTCCTTGTGGAGCTTGACTTGTTGGATGAAGGAAGGGAGAATGCCAGATATAAAAATATGATGGCAAAGCATTTAGTTAGTGCTAGATTCAACAAGAAAGTAAGGCCTTGGTCGTTTTAGTGTGGCGACCTAGTTCTAAGAAGAGCAGACATTGGCAACAAAAACGCCAAAGATGGAAAGCTCGCAGCAAACTGGGAAGGCCCCTATAGGATTAAGGATAATCTCGGAAAGGGAGCCTATACTTTGGAAACATTATCCAAAAAGCCAGTAAAAAGAACTTGGAACGCTGACAAGCTAAAAGTCTACTATAGTTAGGCTGAAAGCACAATCAATGAATAGATTTATTTCTACGCAAATAAGACGAGTTCTTAAGCTCTGTTATTAGGTAGATTTATTTCAATGCAAATAAACGAGTTAATAAGCTCGGATTTGTAAAGAGATTTCATTTGCAAAAAAATGAGCAGTTGTATAAATTCCGTTATCAATGACTTCTATTCCGACGTCTCACGATCAAATAAGAAATGGATTTTTGTTGACGAACAAAAAAAATATACTTTCTAGATCGGCCAACAAAGATTCTCGCGATTCGCAAGACGAATAAGATGAGATTAAAATGGTAAATTGACGATATCAGAACAATATTATAACACCTCACAATTCTAAATTAAGTAATTAAAGTGTTAATTGAGTAATTAAGTGAAGGATTAGTGAAAGTCCCAAAGATTAGGCCAAAATACAAAGAAAGGGCAAAATGGTAATTAGCCAACACGCAACCCTAGGAAGATAAAAAATTGAGCAGAAGTTCTCAGATGATAAAAATAAGCCTGGAAATGGATTCAGAATGAAAAATTGAGTGGATAGGCAAGTTTCAGAAAAATCAGTGAATAGTGTTTTTCGCGGGTAAAAATACCGCAGCCAGATTGCACTGTAAAACGTGCCAGTGGAATTCTGAGCTCTAGGTTTCAAATATGAATTTTAAATGGTCCATAGAATTAGGAAATATGATTTCTGATATTATTTGATGAGTTTAAGTCAATTTGTGGAAGCATGCCAACGGCGCGCGCTGTAGCTTAAAGCAGTATTTTTCCCGAACAACCGGAAAGCTCCGGATTTATCTGAGTGAGTATAATTAAAGGAGTTTAGTTAATATTAAAAATTAGAATTTCTAAATAGGTTTTAAATTTGTGGACGTTTAGTGAGATCGGAGGGAAATTCGGATGAGTTTTAAATCGCGTGGGACCCGTTCCCACTTAAAATCACTTAAAGCACCTAGGTACTATTCATCACCACTATCCTCACCTTATTTCTCTCTCCATCAGCGCACAAATCACAGCTCTCCCCTCCATTTTTGGTGCAAATTTCCTTTGGCCATAACTTAGTCATTTCTCCACCGAATTCAACGATTCTTGTCTTGAATCTTGATGGAAAACACCTTCTGAACCTATTGGTACCACTTTTAAGCCTTGAAATCGCGTGTGGGAGGAGATCTTGCCCAATTAAAGTTTCGATTTTTGAGAAGTTTTGGTGTTCACGAAGCTTTTTCATGCTCCAATGGTGGAGTATGCTTAGGAGGAGCCATATACCGTGCATTTGGGTGAGTTATTTCAACATTTCATTGGTTGATTTTTGAGTTTTGATTCTTGACCCTAAAGGGGGATTTTGTGATATGTGGTGTTAGAGAGCTCAAATGGAAAATGTCTATTAGATGATGTCTTAGAATGATGCATTAATGCTAGAAATGCAATGAGAATTTTAAGTGAAAAATAATGAATTTTAACTTAGAAAAATTTGAAGCCATGAAGTGGATTTTTAAATTTTGTGTTGATGTGTTGTATGGTGGATTATAGTGTGATTATATGATGATATGAAGTGATTATGTGAGGTGTGGATAATAAGAATTGAGTGAAAAATCCTTGGTTTGGCTAAACATAGAATTCGGTCATTTATGTATAAGTGAGTAAATGATGTTTTGGAAGATTTTGGTGATGTGTTGTGTGTTGAAAAAGTCATTAGATGGGTTGTGTGGTGATTGGCATGTGGAAGGATCAATGCAAAAATAATAAGTGTTGAAATTGGTCTAATGTGCCTAAAGTGTAATATTTCGCGAAATGTTGCGTAAAAGTCGTAAAACGGAAAAACGGTGATTGAACTAGCCTTTTGGTAACCTGAGTGAGTGTAATAAAATGAGAAAGAAAATTTAGAAAAATAAATCCTAAAAATACACTGTTATGGCCGAACCCTCCTAGTGGTGAGGTGAGAATTTGACGTTTTCGCGTTTTGACGTATTTTGACTGAAACTGACGGCTATACGTGGTTGTATAGGTTGCCGTACGTGGAATTAAACCCGGAACAGTGAAACAGTGGATTGCCCTTGGTCCTGGACCAAGTGGATTGAGGTAAGTGATGTGATTTACACATGCTATTTTGAAATTCATTAGTGGTTTAAAGTTCTAAGTGTGTGGAATTGTCCTCTGTGTAGGCATTCCCTATGTATTAAGCTATAAGTGGAGTTTCTACGGAGCTCAGTGGACGGATAAAAAGAAAGGTAACCTCTTGGTACTGGGGCTTGTTCCCCTTTTGTGTTCCACCTTGCTGGTTGATGGCAACGGTAGGAAGTGTGTATGAGTAGTGTAGAACAGCATGAGCATGCATATGCATTATCACAGTGGGTACTTATGTACCAGATCTCTGGCCAGTAGATATTTTTAGCCTATGGGAAAGTTTCCGGACTGCCACTGGATAAGTCTCCGAAAGGGAGTTCCAGTTGACCCAGGGTCATTGTGTGTTATCCGGATAGGAGCACACTAGGTAGTCTCGGGTGTATATAGTTGGAAGGGGTACCTTAGTGGGTTGTTCTCTGAACACGCCAGGGGTAGTACCCATAGGCGTATAGCCGAGGACATGGCATGGTATTGGTAGCTACCATCCCGCATGTCGTAGTTATTTTCTGATATTACCCCCTTTCTCTAAATCCCTTGCTTTATCCAGTTTTATAATAGTGGTGTTGTTTTATATTATTGATATACATCGAAGTGAACCATTGGGTGGAGTTTTCTCCAGAACCTCTTGGTTACTGAGATATATCCGTATATCTCACCCCATCTCGGGGCATTTATTTCAGGATGTACCAGTGGACACGGAGCAGCGGGCAAGAAGCCCGCATGATGATGAGTGGAGTAGTGATGCATATTTTACTTCAGTGTATCATATTTTTCATTTTAATTATGAATTCATTTGTTAAGTAAAGTTGTAATATGTGGATTATTATAAATTGAAGTTAAAGTTGTAAGTGTAATTGTAATTCAGTATTGTAAATATACCACGGATGTATGCATATTATGATGGAAGGGCTTTAGCACTATTTTAGGTTTATGATTATCTATATGATGATTTATGCATGAAATTGAAAGTTAGTGATTGAAACTATAAAGAATTGAAAGTGAACTGCTTATGTTTTAAGTGTAAATTGGATTGGGTTGTAAGTGCCCCAAGGTGTTGTTGGTCCTTGTGTGTGCCACCCATTGGATTTTGCTGGATTTCAGGTGTAATTGTATTGTTAAACAGCTTATGCAAAATTGGGGATTTTAGGAAATACAAAGGAAACTCTGGCGAATTTTCTGTAGAATTAGCAGTTTTTGGGTGAACTTTGGGAGAGCGTATCTCTCTCCATAGTGGTCCGAATGGGACGTGCCATACGCCATTTTGAAGCTTAAGATGTCTCCTACGTTGTGTCAAAATTCTAGAATCATTGGTGGTGTGCGAAGCCCATGGTGGCTGATGGCACAATCTGCCCTGTTCTGGCCAGCACCAGTGGGCAGATTCGGGTCTGTGTTGGGAAATTAATTCCCGCTTCGTTACTTGGTCAAATTAAGCATACGATATATCAAATCGAATTTTTAGGTGTCTAGTTTATGGTGTAAATGTTTGAGAGACATTTGCCTTGTGGTTAGGTGCAGAATATTCTGCGAATATGGGAGGTTTTGGGCTGTTTTGGAGTTGGTGGGCAATGTTGTTTGTCCAACTTCAAACGGCGATAACCGGAGCTCACGAGCTCGGAATTGAGTGTGTGATAGCTTGTTAGAAAGTTAGTTTAATAAGTAAAAAGAATAACCTGGAGTCTATTTGGATTTTTGTTTTGTGTTCGCAAAAAAGATAAATTAGTGAATCTGGTTAAGTTGGTAAAAACGTAAAAGTGAGGAATTGGCTAAGTGGGTTTATGGGAACCCCTTAGTGTCTTATATGTAGTAAAATAAAGGGTATAGATAGTTTAAGTAAGTCTTCCGCTAGTGTTTCAGTTACGATCACAACTTTTAATTATTACGCTTTTTATACTTTAACTGTTCGCGTAATAATCGGAAAAAGTTTATTCTCATTTTTATAAATGAATTGCTGTAATTGTAACTGCGCTTAATATCATAATTAAAGTTAACAATACCGGTGTACAACGGGCTATTACAAATAGAATTGAAATTTATAACTTTTAAGCCGACCTAAAGCGGCAATGTTGTTTACAAAATAAAAGGAATTAAAAGCCAATTACAAGACCAGGTCGGAGTTCCGACCCCTACATTATGTTACTAGAGGACTGAACCTTAGCAAGTTCTGGTTTCAGCCTCTTCCTCATTCATGTCGGAACCCGGTGTCCCAGGAACTATGGCGCTGTCCTTCACATAGTAAGACACGTCCATTCCATCTGTAATAAGCCCAGGGTTCAAAACCCGGGCTTGGGCAATAACATTGTCAAAGGCTTGAATGGCTGCGTTTACCACCACGGCTTTAGCTTCCTCAAAATCGGCCGTGGTCTGATCAAGTTGGGACCGCAGTTCCTGAAGCTGGGCATCCTTGTCTTCCATTGATTTGGAGAAGGTTTCCTTCTCAGCTCTCAACTCATTGGCTTTGTAGGTGGCCGACTCCAAATTTTTCTTCATCATGTCCAATTCCTTACATAGATCTTCAACCTTGGCCTCTAAGTCCGACTTAGACTGGCCTAGCTCTGCTACCATGATAGAAAGAGATGATTTGGCAGCGTTGGCCAGGTCCAAGTCCTGAATAAGGTCTTGGAAGATCTGGATTAAGGAGGTGGTCTTCAGCGAGTCCTCCTCCATCCGGTTCAGCATAGCCCTCACAGTAGAGGTCAGGCCCGAATCTATAAAGAGACTTGGAGGAGGCTTTAAGGCGGCCCTAAGGCGGTCAGAAACCCCCTACCTCCACAGTTCCCCTGCCTCTAAGCTAATCTGATTACTCTGAGGAGCAAGGGG